>JAVYIG010004084.1:0-172421 GCA_035222895.1 Strongylocentrotus droebachiensis
TAGACTAGTACGATTTTCATGCAAACTGGCATAGATTCTTATCTAGTCTCATATTATATTCTTTCATAAGTCAGTGTTGACAATTTATAAATGGCAAATACTTACCTTTTTCATTTTGCAGGAAAGGAAATAGATCTTTCTCGGAGTCTAAATTATATCCCTCGTCAGATGATATTTCTCCCTTTGAAAGAAAATAGGAATAGGTCTATACAGTTATGAACAAAGAGGAAATAAATGTACAGCGCATGTGGTTTCGACTTGAAAAACTATGGCACACCTTATTATTCATCTAGAATAAACTAAGGTAGATCTCAAGAGAACAAAAACAAGGGCCCCGAACTGGCCGAAGGGTCCCGAACTGGCCGAAGGGGTCTTCCCGAAGGGGTCTTCCCTTGTTTTATTCTTTTTTTCTTTCTTTTTTAACTTTGTAAATAGTGTAAATACTTCACTACAAAACTTTAAGAATTTTATTTGTCATATATTATATATTTAAAAGGTGTTGTAACGATTCAAGCTCTATTTGCTTATGTTTCATCACCTTTGTGTGTTCATTCTTCAAACTGTATATAAGTTGCAACTTGTCTTTGATAGTGTCATATCACTTTGATTTGACGACGATTGGGCATGTTTGATATTGATTTTTAAATTTGATTTACAAGTCAAGTTCAATGTGACATAGAGTCTAGATCTAGATCTAGATAGATCTACAGATATAATCAAAATAATATCATAAAATGAAAAACAAAAAATTATGATAATGATAACCTGACAGGATAATCCATGAAAGCTGAAAAAAAGTTTATTCATATTATCGTATCAAACTATCATTATCAGACATAGTCTAGATCTAGTAGATCTAGATTCTAGATCTAGGCCTAGTAGCCTAAGACAAACACATTTCCAATGGGATGAACATAGCTTTCATACACTGTAAATTGAACTGAATAAATAAATAAAATAAATAAAGTTCTCCTTTATACTCACAATCAACTCTTCAAATTGGCGAAGCAACAATTCTCTTTCTGCTGTATCATCGAAAAGAAGCGAATCTTCTTCCCACAGCTCGGGAAAATGCATCTTCAGATCTGCGCTTTGATTTAGAGCTTGTTGTCTTTTTTTGTTGGGGGGGGGGGGGGGGTTCAGATTAAGCCCTCGAAAATCCAGACAAACTCGAACAAAAAAACTCTGCTAATCTCAACTTTACCCGTTCAGCTCAAGGCACCACATCAGTTTTGAAGGACATAAACTAGAATTAGAAATATGAAAGCACACGTGCTTTTTTATGTTTTATTTTATTTTCCTTATGAATGTCACGTTGCTATGTAGATTCGCGCATCAGGCGCGCAATGTGTGGTTGCGTAACTTATCAATAATGCATTGTGACGTCATGTTTAAGTGTCGTCAAGTTTAGTCAAGTCTAATCTCTTATGAAATTCTTTTCCTAAGCATATTTTGTCAGGCCTATACTGATTTATTTAGGCCTATTCAGGGAGTAAAATACGCTCAGCCTTTCAGCCTCTTACCCCATCCATTTATCTATCTCTTTCTTATTGGGGGAGGGTGTCTGTGCCCACGTGCCCTATGTTGGTATCTTCCAATATCTGATGAGACTGTTATGACTGATTCCTTGTAGATGTATGGGTTTCTGCTTGCTTACCTCGATAACTCACACAAGCTAGGAAAGGTGGAATTAGTCGCTCTGTTTTATCTATGCAATCTTCAACCACTGGACATAAGCTGTCGAGCTTTTGTGCATGGGTTGTCCTGTTCAAGCTGACTTAATTTTTATCTGTTATTCGTGAATATTGTTGTATGTTGGAGGCTTGGCGAATTAAATCATTCAATCAAACCATATGTGGACCCCTATATTCCTAGATCACATTCAATGTAAGGATATCTTGAGAACAGTAACCTATCACAAGTTTTCTTATTTTTCTTTGTGGCCTAAATTCAGCATGTCAATTAGAGACAGAAGATTTGTACAAAGTTTCGACCAGCGTAGGCTCTAGTTATTCTAAACCATGGTCCTAGCCAAAATTATGAGACGCTGATCTTTCAGTGGCGAATTATCTTGGCCTGTTTTAAGTCTGACACAATTCGTTTTTGCCATATCTTCTTTACTTTACACATCTTTTTTTTATAAGTTCATTGGGCCTGAGCCCCGCCCACAAAAGTTTTCAGAGATATAGATTGGGTCCCGCCCACTTTTTCATAGGTCATGTGACAAGGCATTATGTTGATCACATGACCAAGATAAACAAAGATAGAGAATGGAGCTTCTGTCTGGGTTTTCGGTGTTCGTATCTGCTGTAGTTTTGCTTGTTTTTAGTGTAAAATCAAGCTGCTATCATCTAAAAGATGGCGCATATTATAAATTAGATCCAACATGGCCAATTGACAGTGAAGCATTCAAGGGACCAGTTTACAGCGCTGCTATTGACGATGATAATGGCGAGGTTTATGTGTCACAGGTATGAAATCCTAGTCCCTCGTGTTGATTTTTCTGTAGTGATTTTCAAAGTCGATAAAAGTGTGCGAGTACCTGGCCGATGAGTGATGTGCAGTCATGCGTGACATCATAAGGAGGACTTCTAACTATCAGCGTGTTTCTATTATGTATACTGAATTACCCGGTTTAAGAAATAAGCGTATAATGCCAGGGAAGGGCAGTTAATATCTACACGCATTACCAGGTCCAGGATAAAATACACCGCTCCGATCTAGCCAGAAAAAGGCGGTGAAAAAGTTCATCGAACTCTGGCTAATTAGGTCACCGCAAAGTATTGTGGGACTGCTAGGTCAAACCGGGATTGTAGTGTCGCGCGCGTCGGGGTAAAATATTCCGTTCACGTGATCACTCCTATTTCCGGTTTCTCACCGGCATGTGCACTCAATCGGAACGGGGTGTGTTTCTATCTACGTTATCCGGTTAGCCTCCCCTGCATTATCCTTCTAAAAGAAGGATAATTTTGCCGGTGAACGCGTAAAAGCTCTCTCCGGCATTATCCGGATAATGCCGGAGAAGGTGTGTTTCTATTAGGAAAACTTTATCCCTTACCGGCCATTAACCGGATAATGGCGGATAATGGCTTTAGATAGAAACACGCCGTATGAACCATTGAACATGTATGAATTTTAACACATCATAAATTACTGTTTTTCAGGCGTGTGTGACCAAAGTTCGCGCGTGACCGACGTTCGCTATCTCAAAAAATCAGTAAGATTTCAAAAATTTGATATCACTAGAACTAATGGAAAGAGGAACATAAAATTACTCAGAGATGAAATTTTCTTTGGAATTAGGTACGAAATTGTGAAAATATTGACAAAAGATCGTCAAATTTTGTAATCTTTTGCGTCTGTTCTGATAAATTGTCAACTTACAGATAAGGGTCTGAAATCCTTCAATTTGACAGCAGATTTCCTCAAAATTGTAATTAAAAAGTGGTACTAACTGATTGTATGATATCTTGCCTTGCAAATTATGATATTACCTTATTTCTGATGGATCACATTTTTTGATAACTCAACTGTAAACCCCTGTGCGTGAAATTAGTTCTCGTTGTTTTCATGACTTTTTTAGATGCATGCAGCGCGCACGTACGATCAGAAATCAAATTTTTAGATCGCGGTATCTCCAAAATCCTTTGATGATAAATTTTCTAGTTGAACCAATCTGTAGTAAAAAACTTTGCCGTTCATTTGGTAATAATTGAAATAAATAAATTTGTGTAGAATATGAGAAATCATAGATCGAATATCACATTTTGTAATATGTTCTAAAATGTCCGCAAATTTTGGTCACCCCTTCATACATTCAATGGGTAGCTTACTTTTTATTAAACACATTTAACAATTGGATTCAGGAAAGTTTCCTGCCAGGTGCCACACATGATTTAAAACAAACTGACACAACAATTAACTTTCAAGATTGCTAAGGCCAACGTCTAAGTTTAATACCACAACATGGCCGTCTGGTAGTGAAAATTATTAGTTTTAGATGATACAATTAAGCACATACTTTCTCTTGGTATTCAACAAGTACGACAAGATCCACAAAATGTTTGCATGCAAGAAAATTCATGAGTAGCAAGAATCTGTTAAGTCTTTCACATAGATGATAATATCCTTTGATATAAAGATAAATGATTAATCATAAACAAAAGAATTAATGAACCTGATGTGACCCATTTTGTGACCCATTTGGTTCCTAAATGTATGCATCCCCCCCCCACACTTTCAATGAAGGAGACCGACATACAACTAGAAGAACTCGTAATAAAGACCAGTTACAAAAGCAATGAGCAAATTGTGACCCATTGCCCATTGATTTCTGCATGTGTTCATAATATTTCTATCGCTACCCCCGCCCCCTCCCCCTTCCTCTTCCTCACTGAATAAGATGTATTTCCCCCTCTTCTTTTTTTCTAGAGAGGTGATGGCATCCCCCATGTCCTTGTGTTTGACCTTGAGGTTGGCAGACTCCTGAGGTCATTCACCTACAACGATAGCAGTACGCTGCAGGACTTGCATGGCATGAGATACCAGTTCAACGAAACCAACCAGCAGGGCTATATCTGGGTGACGGACGTAGGCGATGGTATGTGGATACAAGCCTTAACCCAGGTTCAAACATATTGTCGGCTTTATTTTTAACTGATGAATCCGTACATTAATATTTATGACGGATTTGTCGGTTCATAATAGCGGCAATGATATGTGGTAACCTGCTTTGACAAAATTAAAATGTAAACACTGCATCAAAATCAAGTGATAGAGTGTTTACATTAAGTCATAAAACACAGATAGATTACCGGTAGTACATATCTAGAGGCAGTGTTTGCACAAAGGTAAATGTTTTTTAATTCTTTACCCCCACCTGACATTCATCTACCGTATACTTAAATTTGCTTTATATTGCCATGTAACATTTTATAGACAACTTGCTGCGCAGTGTGTGAACGAGGCCATTTCAGGACTGCATTCAATTTGTTCATCTTCTGACAGAACTATAGTGATTTTATACAGAATAAAGAATCTGCCATCTTCCAGAAAATAAGTGGACTTAGTTAAAATACGCTCAACTTTCCCCCGTTATGAATACAAGCTAATGTTTCTTATTTCCGTCATTTTTTTAACCATAGGGCTCCATGGACACACTGTCAAACGGTTACTACCAAACGGAACGGTTGACCTCATAATGGGTGTGGCAGGCAAGTCTGGTACCTCCCTACATCCTCTCATGTTCGGAGATGTTGCTGATATAGCCATCAACGATGAGGGGGTCCTTTACATCGCAGATGGCGATGGAGGGGTCAACAATAGAGTGGTAAAAGTAGAGCTGAGTAAGTTCAATGTATCGTACTTCATTTTGTAAAACACAGTAGATTTCAATTAAGTGACTTTTGGAAGTTATCCCTGTCTAAAAAGACGAAGAGGCTCATCCTCTGTTTCTTCATTGTGTGATCCAGCATTTGATCAACCATTGCCCCAGGCTTAATTTTGAACAAGATGCAGGGTTGTAGGGATAGATTTGTATGTGTGTGTGTGTGTAATTGGGTTTCTAAAGACGTGTATCAATCAGATATGATTATTTACATCTGGGGACAGACCTTTAACTTCACCATCCGAAAGACGTGACTCAGTTTCGGACCTGCATATTCAGCTGAATCAGCTTGTAACTTCCATTGTTAATAGCTGGAATACAGGCACGCCATGACGCCCAGTTAGGGCTAGGTATAGTGTTTTATCCTGGATTGAAGTTACAAATTTGGTTGGTGAATGAAATTCACTACAGAGCAGTTGTCACCAGATCATGTGACATGCAACCTAATAACCCTGCCAAATACCATACTGAAGTTCTTAAAACTTAGAGATGAGAGTTTTCAATATCTGAACATCTGGGTCCTGTCGTACAAGAGTTGCAATTGATCCAAATTAATCGCAAGTCCTCCAATCAATCACAAGTTTGCAGTCTCCTATCTCTTATGTACATAGTTGCGATTGATATCAACTCTTTGTAAGAAAGGGCCCTGGTCTAATCACAATCATCAATCTGATTCCTTTGGCAGGGAACTCAGGTACCTTAGCGATGTGGAGTATAGGAGGCAACGGAAGCTCTCCGGGCCAGTTCCACATCCCGCACAGTGTTGAGCTGGACGAGGGCGGAAGACTCTGGGTCGCCGATCGAATGAACGGGAGGTTGGAAGCCTTCGATGCCAAGACGGGAGAACTTCTCGGGATTTGGAGTTCCTGCTTCAAGGATGGAGAGCCTTATTCTGTCAGGTAAGTGGCTCTAACTCCCTTTGAGGAAAGGATTTATTTTTAGGGCTAAATTGATCACATATTGTCCTTTAAATTGGCACCAATAATTGTTTTCTTTTATTGCTACATTCTTCTTATGAAATAAAATAGAATGTCTTTGAAAACAATACGAATTGGCTGGAATGTTGACGAACAGTTTAAATATGGCCAATTTTGATTGAAAAACGAGGACTTTGAATTGTTCAATGTATTGCCAATTGAAGGATTTTAAAGTTTTCTGTCCTTTTTTAAATTCCTGACATCACTTGCAAGATAGTCATACACCACTCCAGTTGGTAGCTGTGAGAAATGAAAACGGCAGATATGAATGCTACATAGTTCTAAAAGGTAAATTGTTTTTTAGAGGGAGGTGGTCATCAGTTTCCATGCGCAGAAGGTCATAATTCAAAGACACCATGGGGTGTTTCACAAAGATCCTAAGTCGAACTTAACTCTAAGTTGGACTTAGAAATTATGGAGAGCCATTTGTAGCCTTAAAATAAAATCTATTCAAAAGTATCTCCTAGTCTTTCAGAGAGTCTTCAGGTGAAGATAAAGACTTTATGATATGGGGGAATGGGTGAAAGGCCTGTTGGTCCTAAAACTGAAGGCTAGTCCTGGTGATTGACAACACCTGTTATTGGGTAAACACCTGAATGGTTTCGAATTCCCCATGAGAGCCCACTACTATGCGTCCTTAAATGACTATGAAATATAAAGTACACTGAAAGAATCACAATTTCATTAATTATTTATTTTATTCTCTCTTTTTCTCTCTCTCTCTTTCTTTTATTTAGACTTAGCAAAGACAAAGGTCACTTCATTGTGACCCAGCTAAACTCGGACCAGATCGTGCTGGTCAAGGCAGCTCCAGGATCCGGTCCAATCGGCGACTGCCAACGGCTGGGCACCATAACCCTCGAAAAGGACACCAAGCCGCACCTGGTGGCCGTCAGCAAATCAACGGGGGCGTTCTTTGTCGGGGAACTTGGCACCCAAGCTTGCCAAAAGTTTGTGCCAATTTCATAAAACGTCCACAGATGATTTGTACATTTGAACTTTCATACTAATTTTACACAGAGGTAACACCATCCTGGCTCTCAACAGACAATATGTTTAGGTTTGAGATAATGACATTGTGTTTTTCAATCAAAATATCATTTTTAAGGCATTAAAGACATCAAAATATAAATGTATAAAAGTTCATGCAACCAAGCCAGTTAATGAATGCAATTAATTTGTGTATCTCCTTGGATTGGACTAGAAATTTACTGCCTACTATATCAAATCATCTTTTTGGAGCCAGAAGAGCATTTACTCTTCTGACTCTAGACATAGGAAATATTCTATGTTGGCCTTTGGGGTTCTTCTAGGCCAGTTATTACTGTGGATAAATGTTGATTGTCATTTTTTTGTTGGGGGAATGGTGGTAGAAATAACTACATGTAGTGGTGGTTGGATACAGATCTTCTGGGTGCACCAGTTGTTCGGGAAGAGGGACCATTATAGTTACAGTGATTAAGTTTGCTTTCCTCTTCCCCGGCAGCCAACTGATGCACCAAGAGGACCTCCAGGAAGATTGTGCATTTATAATTGACATTCCTTTAATGTTTGTTTACTCATATTTACATTGTTATATTTTGTGTGAATTGCCGAATAGATGATGAAATAAATAATAAATAAATAATAAATAAATACAAAGATATATTGTAAACTTCATGGTCTATTGTGATAATAACAAGCTAAATACATTGCTGGTTATTTCTCCATTTACATATTGAAGCATGATAACTTTACAGAATACTTTTTTTATAAATGTTGTTCTGTCATCTTTTGAAAATTAGATTAACAGTAGTTTCATTTCAGCAGATGATATATTTTAAGCTTATAAATATGTATTCAAGTCAGATTTTTAAAATGAAATTTCATATTGATTATACCTTATGTGACATGTCATGCATCATTTTTCACATGCTAATACCATATATACCTCCTGCATATCATGTGTTTTAGGTACATTTTCTTTGAGCATGATTGCAAAGACTTCATGAAATGAACTTACTGGCAATTTCAACCCTTTTATGATTTATAGAAATCATGTTCAGATTATGAAATATGCCTTCTTGATATTCTCACTTTTCATATGTTGATGCCATCCAAGTCTCCATTAGGTTGATTTTCTTTAAATTATTTGCGATCATGTTTGGACATTTTAAGAAATTCGATTCAAAGTAGTATATTTTTATAAATTGTCATAAATGTTATATATTATACATGTAAGTACTTTTGCACAAAAGCTAGTATGAAAATGAGCTCATTTCTGTTTTTGTAGTCATTGGGAATGATTAAATTGGAAATTTATTCTTAAGTACATGCCAAAATGTCTTCAGTGGCAAAGAAATTGACACTCAGAACAAAAATGTTTGAGGAATAAAGTGTAGGCCTATTCTGGACCAACTTTTACAGTTTTTTATTTTCACAGGAAGACGGCTGGAAGAGTTCATTTTGTGCAATCAATCATTTTTTACTTAATTGAAATAAAAAGATATGTTGACATGAATTCGTATTGCCAATGACATTTCTGTGTTGAAGCAAATAAAGGAAAAAGGAAAGAGAAATGAGAATACTCGTACGCGTAGACGAAGGAATAAATAATGTAACAAAGAGGGAAGTGATTGCTGAGGAAAAACGTTGAAAAGTCAAAAGAGTGGGCAAAATAGTAGAGGTTGTGTAGGGGAGAGAGATAGAGAAAGAGACAACGAGGAGGGAGAGAGAGAGAGAGAGATAGATGGGGAAGACAAATATATCAATTAAGGGGGCAAAGTAACATAATTGGAGGGGAGAGATGGAGAGAAAGAGATGAGGAGGCGAGAGAGAGAGAGAGAGAAAGAGGGGGGGGGGGTAAATATATCAATTAATAATAATAATATGGACATTTATATAGTACTGATATCCGCCAGGCCCTACCTGTGACGCTCATGGCGCTGTACATATTACAATCACGAACAAATCACTTTCTCTACTGTAAAGGTAAATTGAAACCACACAAATTATTACGCCACAATTGTAATTGTCATTATTCAATAGAACTGTTTAGAAAGAGATGAGTTTTTAGAGCAACTTTGAAATCATGGAGGGCTTTTAAATTACGAATACTAAGTGGTAGCTTATATTCCAAAGGGGGCAGAGCAACATTATCGAAGAGGGGGGGGGGGGGGGGGGGGTTATTACAAGTATTATAATGCATGCCTGTATAGATTAATTTTAAGTGTTGTGTTAAATTATGTGATCGGATATCCCCAAGTTTATCGATGTAATATGAGACTAGGATATATGAATAGGCCTGCAATGATAAAATATTTCAAAACGCACATAGAATAAAATTGTGTTTAAAGAATATGTCCAAACTACACGAATATGAAAACAGAATGATATACTGTCAATTAGTATGCGATTGAATATATCAAAGTATCCTGTAAGCATAATCATTAGCTGATCCATACTTCTTTATTATTTATCATTTCATTTCCACCCAGCACAATGGATTGATTCGGGTGTGTGTGTGTGGGGGGGGGGGGGGTGGGGGGGGGGGGGGCGGCGACCCAAATCGCTACATGCATTGCCCCCCCCCCCCTGCTTCTTTCCCCGATGCACCATTGTTTGTTTTAGAATAGTATCATTATTGTTCGAGGAAATATTAAAGATATCGTGGGGATTTTCTCAGAAGACACTCTATGTTATTAATATTACACTAGTTTATAGCACTGTATGTAGGTAACAATAGGGCCAATGGTGCACACGATGGCACACCAATTCGTCCCCTAGCTTCTCACTGGCAGACACACATAAATCAACTGCATGATTCACGTGCCGCGCATTCCAGCGCATGCGCACTTCACCTCCTCTCATCTGGCCCGAGCGAGTCGTATGTCGGCTGTCTCTACACCGCACTTCCAACCTTCCAACCTCTACCGGGGTTAAAGTAAAACTTTAAACAACAACAACAAAATGAGATGTTGACTTCTCCCATGGACATCATGTAGATAACTCTAGTGTGGATAACGTACGGCGAAATGGATCTAGAGTAGGAGGAAGACTGATACCGCGGTGGAACTTGCTGTTCCGTGTATATAGTTTTCATATAGTTAATATACTTCATATATCACATCTGTATATTGGATTGTGTGTGTAAATATTTAACCCTTTTTATGACTGATTCTCTCGTATTTGTATAATGGATATAAGCTTGGATGTAAGTGACTTCTTTTCCCTACGGATGTGAATAATTCTTCAAGATTATAAGGTACGTATCTGCATGATATATCATTCTTGTTTCTCGTGCGTAGATATGAATATACTGACGTGCGTTAAGATGTAATTGTGCAGACGGGATGATATGCATTATTCCGTTGGGTAGATTTGTTGTTACACCATCAGTTGTTTAGAAATATGAATGGCACTTGCTGCCACATTGATACAGACGGAGACTTCATGACAACACTTGATAATAATTAAATTAATTCATCTGTTTCCTTACCTCTTAAAGGTACTCTGTCCCATTTGCAGGCCCAAAAAATAAAAAGGTTAAATTCCAACGGCATTTGAAAGATGATACTAATTTAGAACTTCCCTCAAATCGAAGGAGTTTGAAAATGTCTTTAAGTGGGAGATTAGCGACCATTCGTTGTCGAACTGACTTTAGCGATTGCAATCACTAAAGTAATAGTCTGATTTTCAGCCCCTTTTACCAAATGGTCGTATGATTTGTGCTGTGTACAGGTTCAATCAGTTTGATTTTGGCCATTACAAGAATTGGGTGATTGATGTAGACAAATGCTCACTTTATGTATGTTATTACCAAAGGAAAAAAAAGAAATCGGTCATTCACTCAATAGTATCTGACAGTGAAATCTAGAAAGTAAACGGGTTTTCTTGCATAACTTGAATGCTAGGACACTGCTGACGTTTGAATTTCACAGATAGGACATACGTGACATAATTATTCATAATTCCTGCAAAGTTCTACATAATTTTGATGGTGGCTGCAAATGGGACATATTATAGTTCCTTTAAAACGACACATGTTACATAGCATGGCCGCGGTGAGGGGGTGGGTAGCGGTGGAGGGGGGCATTGACGCTATGAGTTGTAAACTTATTGTTGGGACGGATTTATGCATCAATGGTTTGGGGTTCTGTAGTATTATTTTATCGGTTTTGAGATATACACAATAGTTCATGCTCTTTGTCTCTTTCTTCTTATTAGGAAATATAGAGCTCAGATTTCGTTTTTATTTTTCATCCCTTTTTGACCTTTTGTTTTAATTTTTCTTAGTTTTGTTGTTTTTTGTTCCTTTCTTTTTTTTTGTCTTTGTTTTTTATATAGATATTTGGTTTGCGCTTTGATTTAAAAAAAAAAATTATTCTTGTGTTTGTTGGAAATTTTGGTGTAAATAAACGATGACATAATATGTCCGACACACCTTACACACCCCCCCCCCCCCCCTTCCCCACTCAATGTGGTAGTTTGACGTCCGGGGGATTTTTTTTTTGTTGGGGGGGGGGGGGGGGGGGGAGGCACGTGGAGGCACGTGCCCCCGTGCCTTGCTCTATCTACTGCGCTAATTAATACACGTTATCTGAGTTAAATAGAATTGAATTGAGTTGAAAATATTGCATTTGATTTATTTAATTTAAGTTATTGAATTTATTTATTTATTTAACATGCTCGAATGTAGGCAGAAAACATTAAATATAACTGGAGGATATATATATCTGGGAACAATAATTATAAACATTGCAATTTTGAAATTACATTATTGGCAATTTTACAAATTTGACAGTTTGATCATAGTTTTGTTATTGAAATTAGGACTATATTTTCTATGTGACATGTGAATATGGAGGGTTTATTGAAAAGCGTCGCTTCTATTGGTAATTAAGCCCTTCTTAAAGTATGAAGCTGTCTTTTTAGGTGTTTAACAAGAGAATTTTGTTTATCTTATCCTCAAGCGAGGTTTTTATTTCCATAATTTCAATACATATTTACATCAATAACAAGAGAAATTACTAGAACAGGGTACAAGGTAAAATTCAATATATATTTTGTTTGAAGGATTACAAAGTGATCACTCTTTGCACTCAGTAGGCTTTAGATAAAGATAATTGTACTTTAGGAAGAATAGTCCTTCTACTTCAAAGAAAATATTTGGTAGGGCCTACAAGACTCTTTTACACTACGGTCCTGTTTAAGGTTTAACACAATACACATAACTGAGTATGATAAAATGCTATCTAATCAAACCAGACCAACTTTACAGCATATTTTTAACATACAGAATGATTCGTCGGATATTCTTAGTATGAGAAAAAAGTGAACTGTAGTTATATAGCAGTAACAGTTCAGGGGATTCCAAAAACACGACGACAGGCCAGCTGGGAATAGTGACTATAGCCCGAATTCCTTCTCGTCTGCAAAGAGCATTGTGTAGATCGTGCTTTATCATACCGTGGTGATATGCCAAGCCTGTCGTACCACATAAGACCTTAAATTCATTTCTTTTTATATATACTTAACGGAATAATTTGTTAAACGTAGAATCGTTGCAATACCAATAACAATAATTATAAGTGACATTGCAGCAGACTATTATACGTTTCTTTGATTGAACATGATATGAAAAGCAAAATTAATTCTAATGTGTTACCCTCCTATGTTATCATTACGTATCTTGTAATTAAAAAAATGACTACGCAAGCATGCAGTTTCGAAGGGATTTAAAAAAACAGTTCGACTAATTAGTTTGCATCAAAATTAATTCTCATGTGTTACCCTCCCATGTTATCATTACGTTTCTTTGAACGAAAAATGACTACACAAGCATGCAGTTTTGAAGGGCTTTAAAAACACTTCAACTAATTAGTTTGCATCATTATGTGGAAATACTCCAAAGCATCCAGGGAATACAGCCCAAATTCCTTCTCGTCCGATAAGAGCATCATGATGTACAGATCGTGCGCTATCTTACCGCGGTGATACGCCATCCGACCTGCCTGCCTGTCACGGTACATACGAGTGGTTCTCATATCAACTCCGATGCACTCCTCAGCTGCTAATATTCTGGAATAGATATACCGAGTATGCGCCTCTTGTAAAGATGTATAGGATATATTATACATGTACATTCATATACCGAACACAGAGAGAGAGAGAGAGAGAGAGAGAGAAAGAGAAAGAGAGATTACATTCCTAAAGTCGTTAGCTTCATTGGTGCATACTAGCTTTAGATCTAAGAAAGGACAGGCGAGGGACCTTCTTTCATTTTTGTTCCTCCAAAGTTTCGAGTGGTTTTGGGATGCAATAAACATAACAACAAATCAGGGGGGGGGGGAAGGGACGGGCACAAAAGACGAAAAAATCGGGGGACGATTTTCTGCTCATGGCACCTTCTCACACACTGGCGATACATAGAATTAAAACGTGGGGAGAGTAGAAGTATTGGCAAGGATAATATCAACATTGAAACACAAAAATCATATTTATCAATCTGCTAACAACAAAGACGGGAAAAGAAGTGTGTTTTAAAAGATCTTAAGAACTTGTTCCTTTGTTGAGGGGGGATTAGAATAAGAGCACATTTTTTGAAGCATAACTGAGAATGTTTCTTTCTCTTTTAAACATTATATCATTCACTTGCGTCCTCAGTAAAACGAGCGCCTGGATAAAAGATAGGCAAAACAAAAAAGACGAGGAGATAAACAACGATAATTATAAATAACCTTTCATGATGATGATGATGATGGTATTTATTTTTACATAATCTTGCCGACATAAGCGGAGTAAGTGCAGTGGGAAGATAAGTGGGGGCAAATACTGAGACTGGGAAATATACCCAATGTCCCATTCATACCGTATCCCCTCCCCCTCAAATTACCGACATTCGGGCAGCTGCCAACTCTTATTCAGGCAGCGAGGTGGCCTTTTTTGCAGGATCAGATTGTGTATATTGTGAAGGAAAAAATACATTTATCACTCTAATGAACTGTCAAAAACTTAGCTCACTCTCAAAATTAAAAAACGGGAGAGTACTAGCTGTTGATAATGTTCAGATAAGAGACATGATATTTTATGCTCGTGCGACTATGCACCGGGGTTTTGAAAAGTCGCGTCTGGTATTTTGACAAAGGTAAATCAATGATTAGTTGAGCTATGTACGTGGGGAGCTGTCTAGCATAGCTCTGGACAGAAATAGAATAAAATGTCTATTTGATGATCATCAAGGGTTGTCTGAAAGGTTTGGAATAGTTTTGTTGGCGTAGGCCTACAGTGAATTTTAAATGGTCTAGTAATAGCGAATGCATATTGCACGCGCGGCGTCATTTCAAACTCAGTGTTATTTAGGGTACGCATATGCGTGTTCCCAGCTACCCCCCCCCCCTTTCAGCAAAAGTCCAGTGTGTAAAGTCATTACGGGTCGACCTTTTTCTTTTGTTATACGAGCCTTTTTCAGCAACCCCCACCCCTTTTCAGCAAAAGTCCGGTTGTGTAAAGTCAAAACGGGTAGACCTTTTCTTTTGGAACACGCATGGTATCCCTCCGTTCACGGAGGGGGGGGGGGGGGGGGGGACGCTAGTACAATTCAAGGCAATGTTTGTGATTTTCATGTGTGTGTGAGTGCTCTCACCTCAGCATTCTTGTGGGGTTTTATGTGCGCTTCACATACCCCTTGTGAGGCATTTTTACTTTGTGGGGTATTTTTTCAGGACCCCACAGAGTAAAGTCTTTCAAATGACTGTATATTCGGTGTCCTATGCCCTGCGGGGCATTAGAAGTGGTACCCCATAAATGACATTTTGTGAGCGTGTGCTAAAACTTGCACACTTTTTTATGGTAACATCGTAAGCACACCGCCGGGTTGTTATCGCCAGGTTGTACATACCCCACTAGTAGGGGACCACAAGGTATATCTGGAACGCACAGAAATACCCCACAATCAGGTGCCCCACAAAGGCCCTGATGTGAGAATGTGTGTGTGAGGGTGTTTGTGGTGTGTGTGTCATTGGCTTTGTAAGTCTTTTGTAAATCAGATATGGTTACTTTCGTCACGGGACTGTTCTTTATGCCTCAGTCACACCTTTGCGTATTGGGCTTGCGTATTCCTGCGTATTGCCCGAACGCAGACATAGGCAGTCATACCCAATAAAGCGCAACGAAACGTGCTCACTGCGTACTCAATACGCAGACTAGCGCAAAAGCCTGCGTTTGCCACTCGCTAGTTTTAAAATTTTCTAAACTATCGCAAGCAAACGCAAGGTCAAATCACCTACGAGCGGATACGAGTGGCAACCAGTGAATGCGAGCAACATCGAGTGGCTTAGCGCAAGTATACGCAACCATACGCACCTCTTTTTTTTGGAGCGCGTGTCACTGCCTATAGCTGCGTTCCCTGCACGATTTACCTCGCCAGAGCTCGTTGTCGTTCGCATTATTGCGCGTATTGTTGCGCTGTTGCTCGCCTACCACTCGCATCAGCAAGAACTGTTGCAATTGCCGCTCGCTACGCTGCGAGTCTAGCTCGTACGCCGTTCGCTTTAGCTCTCTCTCTCACTGCGATTAGTTGCCTAGCACCAACCACCGTCGCTGCGCTTCATAACGTTATTAAATAAACATCATTCGCCTCTGCTTCTTCCTGCTGAACCAAAAAGCTTAAGCTTTTGCAAGGCAGAGCGCTGCTCCTAGGCAATTTTTTTTCATAAGTTTGATTTTTCTTGTAGATGTAGACTCGTCAAAAGCCCGCAAAATGACTTTTATTTATACGCCGTCGCAGCCCAAGCGAGCTGGTACGCTGTAGAGCGAGCTGGCACGCAGCAGAACGAACAACAGACGAGCTAAATCGAGCGAACACGCAGTGAGACGCAACGAGACGTACTGGTGCGAGCGGCTAGCGAGCAGCAAACGAGCAAAGAACCAGTTACATACGCAACGTGGCGAGCAAACTGCGTATTGAATCGTACTGCTATGAGCAACAGCGAGCTATAGCGTGGTCATAGGCAACCGTAGGCAGTCTTAGTACGAGCGGCATACGAGCTACCTACGAGCTAGATACGCAATAGTGTGACTGCTACCTTCAAATTTGCCGCGTATTGCTGGGAACGGCTGCGTATTGATATACCCCGTACAGCGCAGCCATACGCAGCATCATACGCAAAGGTGTGACTGAGGCATTAGGCGTCACCATCCGAAAGACGCGACTCAGTTTCGAACCAGGGTTCCGTTTGAACCAGTTCACAATAGTGAACGAGATACAATATCTTTGAAATACAATTGCAGTCGAAAAAAGTAAAATAAAACACAGACACAAATGGTGAACAGAATTAGTGTAATGTAATGTGTAAAGTTTTGTTAATTTGCCTTTGTTTTGTTGAAGTTTTGCTAATGCTTACCACACTGTCTTCTATTTGATTTTACTTTGTATTTTGTTTTTTGTTTGTCCGTTTGTATGATAATCCTATCATGTCAAAATTTGATTTCAATGAAATATCTGCATTCGAATTTGTATAGGGTATAATTATACGTAGAGGCCAGCTTTATGGCTTTGGTCGGTCCCTCACACAAATTGCCTTGTTTATATTACCCCTCCCCCTTTAAACAAAATCAAGGTCCCGCCACTGAACTTTTGCCATGTTAACCTCCTTCTCCAGTTGCACTGTACACTTGATTATGATATCGCTGTTTGAGTTCAAACATCATAGGCATTGTGTATAGCGGACCCCTGATGGGTTTCAATTGAAACTTTAAATATAGACTCAAGCTGGAGGTCAACGCACTTTGCCGTACCAACGCTTGAAGTGCCATTTTGACAATTATCACACGTTCCAAAAGTCCTGCTGGCAAGAACAATGGTCACTCCAATGACTTATGCTGTAAGAGGGTCAGTCACAACAGCTATTCATTATATATATTATAAATCTTTATCTTTACTTTATGTTAAAATTGAGCTGCATGAATTAAAAATAATGGATTGCAATACATTTTCGTCTGGGGGCGCGAAAGTAAACACAAATATTACCAAAGGCATCTTTTTACATATCTCTGTTTGAATTACGTTTTGATGCACTTAAATTTGGGACTAAGTAGTGCAATTGAAGACCATTTACCATATTTATGATAATAGTTTATCATCCTTTTATATATTTCTTTCATTACAATTATCATTATTATCAACATCATCATTATCCTTATATTTCACATATGATTTTATTTTATTTATCCATTCTGATTTAAATATGTTCACCTATTTCATAAGATTTGTTTTGGGCTGTATTATTTTCAAGCAATTTGCTTACAATAGCAGTCGTTCTTCCGCAAATAATTTTAAAATTTTTAATGAAATTGAAATATGATAACTCTGCAATTCTCAGTATTTTATGTCTTATATGTTACCGAAAATTGTTTATACTCATATGGATTGCAGAAGAAAATGAAACAAATCAAATCCGACAATTTTGTTTTCGGTGACAATTACTCCGGGCCTTATTTCGTAAAATAATGTAGGGTTAGGGTTAAAGTTGCAGTTGGGTTTAGATTAAAGGTTAGTGTTGGATCCAGTACAGTTAGGAATTTGGTAAGTGTAGGGAATTGTTTTCGGTGCCATTATTGCAGGAGCATGTGTCGTACAACCTCAGGGGATGTAACCCCCTCCCATCCCACTCCCATCACCCTATACCAGAGCCATGTTTATTATGATTCACCATCATCATGTATCTTCACCAGATGTGAATCTGACACAACCAACCTTGGGTGTAATGAAACCATGAGTCATGTTTGAGATCGTCCAACGGAGATGATCTCATCCTAGCTCTTCTAAAGTTTCCCTGTGCCTCATTGCCATCAAGTTTTCGTCTGTCGATCGACTCTAGATGAATTAAAGGGGTTAATGACTTGATGTGTTCTTATACATCAGCATGGTCGAATAATTACATCGTATTGTGTAGATCATGATGACCACGGCATTGTTAAAGGGGAAAGAGCCCCCCCCCCCACCCCGGGTTTGGAGGAACCGCATTCATGTTCCCAAAATGTCCGGTAAAGGGGTACCTTTCACGCACCAAAGTCCGGCTCGTAGTACACAACAATCCTGCCCGTATTGACTTTACACACCGGACTTAGGGGGTGTTTTCAAAAGGAGGGAACATGCATAATATGCGTACCCTAAATAACACTGAGTAGGGGGGGGGGGTAGGGGTTGGGTGACAGGCAATACTGCGCCCTTTTGAATTTCTGTCCGTGCCTCATTGTCATCAAGTTTTTGTCTGTCGACTCTAGTGATTGATGGATTAAAGGGGTTAATGACATCAGCATGGTCGAATAATCGCATCGTATAGATCATGATGACCAGGGCATTGGTAGAGGGGCTAGGGGTGGGGTGGCAGGCAACACTGCGCCCTTTTGAAATTTCTGTCCGCAAATCTCGATTTGTCGTTGGGAATTTTTTCCTCCCTAAACCCACACCGGGATAATGATTTATAACCGATAACTTTTTCTGTTTGGGCTTATTGTATTTTCTTTGCAATATTTTGGGCAAACTAGATCCGACACCCGCATTGAAAAATAGTTGACGACGTATCTTTAAAATTTCTGTTGGGAAAACCCGATTTGTGTAGGCAGAATTGACATTTTTCACCATTCAACGGCTAAAGAAAATGATTAACTTATTTTGTGGTCTGTTTGTTTATTATACATTCTTGGCAGAATGTACAGTTACAGGCGTCGCTAGAATTTTCTAAATGGGGTGGGCGTCCATATAAGTTTTCAAAATGAAAAGGATTATTATATCGAGAGGCGCATAGATTCTCTAAATGTGGTGACAAAGATCATTACATTTGCCACCACCAGCTGTTAACAATATCCAAAGACATCTTCACTTTGACAATTTGAATTCATTGCCCACACCATTTTTAAGGTTTATCAACAACTTGAATAAGGTAGGGTTCCACCCCCCGCCCCATTTGAGACGCCGCTGAATATGATCTTATCATAAATACCTGTGGTCTGCGGAAGTGCTAGCCGTTAATTGAGTTTCGAGGCACCACCATCGTTCCGAAACTACCAGAATATGAATGGAACTTAAAGGTATAGACCAGTTTTGGAAACGCCCCCCTCTCAAAAAATGATATGGAAGCTCTTATTACCAATCATGTGAAAGAATATGTTTGGCTAATACGTGATGATACCAATTTTGACGGGAAAGCGCTTACTAATTGATATATCTGGTCAATTTAAACAATATTGAACGGATATTTTGCACCCAACTTAACCCTTTAACCGCAATTTTACCACTACCGGTCTATATCTTTAAGTCGTCAGTATTGATATTTTAATTCGATGATCGTTTTAGAGCATTCCGGGTGTCAATACCCCCGTGCTCCTGAAAAAAGAAGAAACTAAATGTAAATGTATCGTGCAAAATGTATTAATAACTGATGTATATTGATCAATAAACCTTTGCAGGATTTATCGTGAGGATGGATTTTAATTCGACCTATATGCCCATATTGCACTAATATTCAAGAATACTGACCATAATCTAGATGTCATAACTAGTAATTCCTATATTTATCGAGGCACTTGGTAATAAGACGGAAGATTTAGAAGATAACATTAAAACAATGTTTTATTTATTTTATTTTTTATTTTTGAGTTAGCATTGACAGTGGCCTAGTGTTGAATACATTTAGTAAACAGGCTTAAAGGAAATGGTAAACATTCCCACATATATTCAACAGTATTCATAATGTCTATTTCTCTCTCTCTCATTAATTCATTCTCCATGCAGGTACTTATCAATGAACTGACCGCAATCCAAGTATAGTATGGCAAGTAGTGTAGTCCGGGCTGAAGACATTGATCGCGAGTTCCTTCAGTGTCCCTTATGCATTGACCGTCTCCAGAAGCCAAAGGTCCTTTCCTGCCAACACACCTTCTGCGTGGGTTGCCTCGAGCTATGGGTGGCCAAGAACAACGACCAACTCTCCTGCCCCGTCTGCCGCAACGAGTACGAGCTTCCCCAAGCCGGCGTCCACTCCCTTCCCGACAATTTCTTCGTCAACAGCATCATCGATTTCATCGGTCGGAAGCGGCAGGCGTCGGCGACGGCGCTGACGTGTCACGGATGCGAGAACGAGGCCTCGCATTATTGTACGAACTGCGAGGAGGAGTTGTGCTTCGACTGTGCCGGAGCGCATCGTCGGCTTCGGTTGACGAAGAATCACAAGTTGACGACGCTAGACGAACACCAGGTAAGGAATGTGTTTATCGCCGCAGATTTTAGGTTAAAGGTAATACAAAGTTTTGGGAAATTTTGAAAATTGGGTGGATAGTAAATCTTTACAATTTTGATATATTTGGATGCCGCTGTGGATGTATTATAAGCAATAAAAAATTTAGCCTCTAAGACACTTCAGTTTTCGAGAAAAATTGAATATAAAAATTTACCGGTGCTCCCGGTAAATTTTGATAAATTTCAAATAGCGCCTATGGCCGTACAATGGTAGCTGCGACCATGAAAATCTCAGAATATGTAGTTGGGATATATAATTTCCAAACGGGAATAGCTAATCGGTCGATTTTAGTCATGAAACATTGTTTCATAGCTTAATTAATATCTTGACCTTGAGAGGGAGCTATACACCATAAAGAGTTTATTATTTATAACTTCAAAACTTCAGACTCGATTTCAACCGCGACAAAGATCAATGTATATTGTAGGAACGCATAAGCTTCCGATATGTTAATTTGAACCAAATTCATGACCCCCTACCAAAACTTTGTAATACCTTTAAGTTTGAATGCGCGCATTGCACACGAGGCGTCGTGTGAACTACGGTATTAACTATCCTAATCCATCAATGACCCAAAGTTCTGAGCTGTATATATAATTTTCGTGTATTTTCCGACACATTATTTCCATACCCAGATATACCATAAAAGTCAGGATTTGCATCTTACTGTTCTGTCCCTTTTAAAACACATTGTAAAGCAAACATCCGATTACAATTTTTGTGGATGTATCACATGAAAGTATAAGTCGACCACAAGAGCTTTACCGCCTCAAAAAGGATAACACAAAATAATGCTGAGCGATTAAACATAACTAAGACGTGCTTCGGGAAGTCTCCAGATAGTTCTAAATATGTATTTCATTTTTGACTTCTCCCTACAGTCAAGTGGCATGCGAGTAGACTGTGACTTCGCCAAGCAGGATGACAAGATGTGCAGGAGTCATCGGGGATATCTTCTAGAGCTTTTCTGCCATTCCTGTGACATTCCCATTTGCCGTCTTTGTGTGCTTAAAGACCACCCGCCATCCAAACACGTCCATGATACGCTGCAAGAGACAGCGGCCAGCCGTCGGAAGACACTTGGCACCCTGGCAGCCACGGCCAAGGAAAGGGTGTCTGGCCTTCGAGACTCTGTCACAATCCTCAAGGTAACTTATGTAGGAGATCGGATGGATTTGTTTTGTAAATAGGCCTACTCACCCAAAAGAACATCTCGTATTCGGTTGGCCTAATTACTTGACCCTTATTAGGTTCCTCACATTTTACATTGTTTTTATATTGAATGTCGTTTAAACACTACTCGAGGTCCTGGGTTCGAGCCCCGTTAAATTATTCTTTTCTTTTGCAAGGCATTGAAAATATTGTGCAAGGCCTAAACTCTCCATCCAGATGTAAAAAGTGGTACATTGACGCGTCTTATATCGTTTTATAGGACTAACATTCGCCAATTGTGATCTGTTTACCTATGGTCCCTGTAACATAACAGGGCCCCAATGTTATCTGATATTGTTGTTATCTTTCTGCTGTGTCTGAATATCAGTAAAATCATCTATCATAATTTGCAGGAGACACAGCGTCGTCTCAAGATGAGCCGAGATCGCATCGACGCTCAGATCAAACAAAGGAAGCAGAAGATGATCGAAATGATTAATCTCTTTGAGCAGGAAGCCGGAGCTGAACTCGGCGAGGAATTCTCATCAAGAGACACCAAACTAGAGGAAGAAATCGAGACCAAGCAACGACTGCTGGACAAGACTGTCAGTGTCTGCAACGTCTTGGAGAATCTCCACGGCGAAGGGGACGACCATGCGTTGCTGTACATTAGTCGGGACACCACTTGGAAGTTAGAGGAATCCATCAACTTCAGTGCCGGTATCGAGACCGAGGACAATGGTTATATTGGGTTTAACGTGGGCGAAGACAGTTCCGACCGCGCAGCGGCGTTCGGACAAGTGCAGAATCCCACCATGACCTCGACGTCGCACATCGCAATCGGACTCCAGCCGTCGTGCCCGCCCGTCATCTCGGCGGGCGAAGACGTGTGCCTTACGGTGACCACGAGGAATGCAGGAGGCCAGCAGGTACGGAACGGCGGTGCTCCGGTGACGGCCAAGCTCTGTTCACCGGCGGGTGAGGTTGGGATAGCGAGGGTTCGTGACCGCATGGACGGCAACTATGATATCACTTTTAGACCAAACTGCGCGGGAAAACATCGGCTCATCGTGTCTGTCTTTGGGAAGCAGATTGGAGAAAGCCCTCTTGAGTTTGATGTGATGCAGCCGGAGAGACAGGTAATCGTCGTGCACTAGCATTCCAGGAATGTGGGAACGGGTTATTGTGTAATCTCTAAACAATGTAAATGGTTTATTGGATTTCTATCTCATGGCGTTTACTTTACATCAATGTAAATATTTGTTTTCTTAATCTCAAAGAATTATGTTATTTTATATTAGCACTGTCGACCTCTCCTGTATCCGTCCTTTACTCTTTTATGATAAGCATTCAATAATGATTGACATCTACTCAATGTGCACAATTATTTCTTTAAATCTCTATAAATGTCATGTTTGTTATTCATGTCCATCTCTGTCTTCTACAATCATTCTTCTTCATCAAATTACTAATTTGTTATCATCTTCTTCCACGTAGTATCACTCCTGTTCGTAATCTTGTTATTCTCAAATAGCGTCTTACCTTTCTTCGTTTCCCTCTATTGCTTTCCCCTTTTCCCTTCCTCACCTTCTTCACCTTTACCACTTTCTCTGTCTTTTGATATCTTCTACTCTTTTTTCCCACAGGTTATCACGTTCGGTAATCTAACGACGTCGGGGGTGAACCCGTTCATGGCCGATGCGCGATTACGGGAGCCGTGGGGCGTAACGGTGTCGGACCGAACCGGGCTCATCTACGTCGCCGACACCGGTAACAGCTGTATCCGTGTCTTTGACATCGACGGCAATGCCAAGGGACAACTCGGCTTCCCGAACTTCGCCCAGCGTTTCGAGCCCGTCGATCTGACGCTCAACAACAACGACAACCTGGTGATCACCGACCACAGAAATCAACAGGCAAGTGCATGCCATTCCCCTGACTGCCGCCATTGCCGCATAGTGACATCTGCTTTCTAGCCTACTAAAAATGTTGAATGCTATAATGCCATCTCAAAACATGTATCAGACTGATGTTTGCACACTATGATTTTGGAGGGTGTCAGATTCATTTGTAATACGTTTTAGGACAACAATATTTAAATATTCAATTCCCTTTTTGCACAAATCGAGGACAAAATCTGTGTGTTGGCCATTCATACATAACTGTAACATTATACATCACACCTGTTATTACAGATAACATTTAATGCTATCCAGTGTCATTATGGATGTATGACTTCAAGTTTACAAGAGGTTCATTGGAACTTCAGTCCAAATTTATAACCTGCCATGTCCATCATCTGATTGTTCATTCGTGATACAAAGATATTCGCCCGAATTAAAAAAGGAGGTTTGTAGACAAACCTAGGTTTATGTGCGTCATGTGACGCGTTTCGACGCATTCAGACCAAGGTTTGTCTGAACTTTGGTCTGAAACGCATCAAAACGCGTCATATGACGCACATAAACCTACATGACTTATAGGTTTGTCGACAAACCTCCTTTGTGAATCTTGAATCCTAAGATTAATACTGAAAATATTCAGTTGAATATCAGTGAATTATCAAACTTCTTTTAACAGGTATTGGTATGCAACCAAGACGGCACGCTGACTCAGATCTTCGGTGCGGCCGAGCTTCGGAGACCGTGCGGCGTCGCAGTCAACAGCCTCGGCTACGTGTACGTCACCGACCACGAGTCGCATTGTGTGCGTGTCTACGACCCCGACGGCCTCCACGTACGCGACATGGGAGGGTACGGGAACACGCTGGGGTACTTCAGAGGGCCTATCTCGGCTGCGGTCAACAGCAAAGACCAACTGATCGTGTCCGATCGGGACAACCATCGTCTACAGGTGAGAAATATTTATTGTTGCTCAAGCCTAAAGTTTCGGTCAAACATGATGCACGGCCGGCTAAAACATCCGCCATTTCAAAATTCAAATCCATTAAAGGGATCCGGTAACTTTGTCTCAGATTCTGAAATAAAATTCTGGATTTAGCTCATGATGCAATGATAATTATGAACCTTTAGGTCAGTCAGGAACCCCATGACTTTTACAAGCCGATCGCCTGTCTGATTATCAAGATATTTATGATTGGAATGACAAATTTTGAAAACCGTTCGCCTGACGGTTTTCATAACACTACAGTCTATTGGGGAAAACGAGTATGGTAAAACCGGTCACTCAAAGATTTTTACTTTTTTGAGGCATTTCTTGATCATTTTGAAGCGCAATTTTTTTAGGGTTCCAATATTACACCATATCACAGACACTGATAACACGTAGGACCGTGTATCTCAGATTTAACATTGTTAAACGATCCCTTTAACAGGCAAGTGGGAGTGAACCAGTTTTTTCTTTCGCTGTCCAATCCCTCCACGATTAAGCATCTCTTTCTCCCCTGTTTCTGTCTCTTTCATATATCTTTCTCCCCTCCTCTCTCTTCATCTCTCCTCTTGTATGCAACTCTTTGTCTCTACCTTGTCTCCCCCCTGTCCTGCTCTCTCTCTATAATTCACTTGACTCTCATTTTCTCCCCTTCTTTGCCCCCCCCCTCTCTCTCTCCTCTCTATATACCTCTCTTTGTCTCTGTCTTCTCTGTCTCGAACCCCTCTTCTCCCTTATATCTTTAGAAACATGTACGTATATCCTCTCCTCTTTTAAACTCTCTCTCACTTCCCCGCTTTTCCCCCTACTGTTCTCATCTTTCTATTCCTTCTTTCTCCTCTTGACCAGATCTTCGACACGGACGGCGATTATCTCCTCGAGGTGACGCCGTCGGGCGAGGGCGACGACGAGTTCAAGTACCCGACCGGCGTCGCTACCGACCTCAACGATAACATCTACGTGTGCAACGACTGGAACGGCCGCGTGCTCAAGTTCTCACCGGACGGGACCTTCATCAAACGCGTGGACAGCGACGAGGATGGTCTCCGTTACCCGAACGGTATCGCGATCACCGACGACGGCAAAGTGGTGGTCGTTGATTACGGCAATGACTGCGTCAAGGTTTTCGCGTAGAGGCGTGTGATAGAATTGCCTACAAGGACATTGTACATGCACGAAACCCTGCATATTTATTCCAAAGAAGCTTTGTACCCAGTAGTAGTAAGCTCTTGCGTCCTTCCAATAGCAGCAACATGCCCGCTTGAAATGGCAACGTAAATTGTCATCTTTGTATTTTATAAGCCAAAATTAAGAGACCACCTGAAGTTTATATCTCTGGGAACACATGACTGAAATATGATTTTAATCATCCGAACTGAAGGATGCGTATATTGCCTTTTGTTCAAAAAATATGCACCAAAACAATTGGATAATAATACGAAAGCATAGGTCAATGTTTGTTATACAGTGCTCCTCCCTTTGTCTAAATCATATTACTGATATGCCGTTATTGAATAGCGCATAATCACATTAATATATCGTCTCTATGTGCTTCTACAGGACTTAGGATAATATTACCCCGGCTTCAGCTCTAGCAATCGTAGAGCTCAGTGCATTCAAGGAATGAATCCTATCAGGTACCCACTTACAACACATGCAAGGGACATCATTGCTGCGGCGGGATTCGAACCCCTTACCTTGTAGTTCACAGTCAGGATGTTTATCCACTAGACCACAACACCTCTATAGTGCCTTCTCTATTTAGCTGATACAGTGTAGAGCTATTATATGAGATGACTCAAGCAAAGTTGTTTAACTTTATTCATTTCACCCCGAGGAAACAAGCACTGACTGAACGATATTTAATGTCGTACTAACTACCGTAGCTATGTGATGTTGGAATAAAGAAGACAAAGTCTTTCGGTTAATCGTATCGATTTTATTGGATGCAGCGAATAAAGTTGATGATTAATCTGGATTTTTTTTTTCTTAAAGACGTTTCAATGAAATTTATGAATGTGAAAAATACCATCAAGTGGACAGATACATTGGTTAAAAAGAACATACTGCTGAAATCATCCAAATTCGTAATTGTAATATGTGTAGTAAATCAGACGCCACTTCGTTAAGCTAGCTTAACCAGGAAGAAAGACGAAGTAGATAGTTTTTTATACTAGAAAGATATCGTGTAAAAATGCCCAACGTCGTAGGAATTATGTGTCGCACTAACTAATTATCAGCAATAATATGTCCAACTTGGATGGCCATTCACAATTTGTAAAACAAGTCACAAATTGGGAATAAGGTGGTCCAAAGCTGGGCGGACACATCGTTGTCCTGAATTCAGGCATTGCTACCCGATGCTTTAAGTTAAAGGCATGGTATTCTACCGACACTTCTTCAGATTTACGTATACTGCCATCTGCTGCTCACAATGTCCCGGATGTGTCGACAGCCATGTCCCACAATGCATCACCAACTGATGACAAGCGCGTGATGACCTCTGAACTAAAAATACAGCGGTGATAATGCTTGGGTACCCTGCATGCAGTGGGTCTTTATCTATCTCTACTCTATCTCTACTCTATCTCCATCTTGCCTGATCCATCTTTCACTATTCTATCTCGACGCTATGTCTCTATGTCCATCTATCTCTCTCATCTCAATCTGTACTCTATCTCTCTATCTCCATCCATCTATCTCTACTCTATCTCTAAACTATCATTCTATGTAAGCCTTCACCGAAACACGCCGCAATTGAAAGCTCATTACAGCAGTGTTAGAGATGTTGGTAAAATACCCTGCCTTTAAAAATGGAGGTTTACTCTCGACAGAGGGAAGGGAAGAGAAGGAGAAGAAGGAGGATAGTACTTCCGCCCCCCCCCCCCCACTCCGGGGTCGGAATGACCGCATGCGTGTTCCAAAAATGTCCGGTAAAGGGGTACTTTTCACGCACCGAAGTCCGGCTCGTAGTACACAAAAATCCGGCCCGTATTGGTTTTACACTCCGGACTTAGGGGGTTGTCTTTAAAAGGAGGGAACACGAATATGCGTACCCTAAATAACACTGAGTGGGGGAGGGGGGGGGGGGGGTAGTACTATAGTTGGTTAGTCTGCAGAGGTGGCTAGAGAAGATAGAAGTGAAGAATTAGGGGATTGTGGAACAACATGATGTTCAAAATCGATAGATATTACTTTGACTTCTCGAGGTAGATGAGAGAGTTATCAACTGGTATTATTGTATTACTGTCTCTGCTAATAGAATCCACGTTTATTTTTTATTAGTCTCCGCTGAAAAATAGTCCGGGGGTTGTCTTCAAAGTCTACAAAGGCACTTTGGCCCCTTACATTCGTCAACTATATGTCCAAGGTACTCCCCAAGTCATCGAAATGTAATAGAACCCCTCAAGTTGTCAAAATCGGTGCTTTCATACTTTTTTTTGTATTTGGAAGATTGTTAATTTAGTATCGATAAGCTGAATGTATGCTTATGTATTCTTCGTTGGCAAAATAAAAGAGTCAATGCTTTTGATATTACCATACATCTAAAGCTGATCAAAGAATATCAATAAAGATCTAATATCAATTATTATCAATCCTTATTCTTAACAGTGAATTATTGTTATTTTATTATTATTTTAATCATCATCTTTGTCATTATATCATTGCTCAAGGGCAAGATGCGTAAGTGTACCTTGAAAGTACACTAAAGAGGATTATGATAATGTCCATGTCCATGTCTGTCAAGAACTACACGTGAACTCTTAATTTTTGTTTGTCTGGTTCTGTTTATTTCTCTTCATTATCAATCAATCTAACCAAGCATCTGGTTGTGACGCCTCCGATGTCCTCTAACTGTCTCCGTATGTTATTTCCCGCGAATTATATTGATTGAAAAGTCACCAAAACAGGGGCTCTTAAAGTAAAGAAAATCTTACTAGTGACGGGGCTACCCTGCTTGAATAATACTGAATACAAATATGAATTAGTCAAACCGAATCCAAATTTTCCTTATCCAATGATTCCTGAATGGTTCTTTAGTTTTGTTGATGAATTGATAAAAAAACCAAGGGTCTTCCTTGCATTTATGAAAGATTCCATGTTTCGTGTTGTATTTGTTTGCTTGTTTGTTTGCTTGTATGATTGCCTGTTTGTTTTATGCTCAGACGAATCTTGGGAATAACCGGGAAACATCGTTTTAGGAATATAGACCCCCCTCCCAACTAAAAACTCTGATAGGGACCGAAGAATGACGTATCGCTTGGCCATGTATTTTGCATGGAAGAAGACACAATTTTTAAAAATAGCACTCAATTGGATTAAAACCGCCAGTTGGGGAAAAAGAGATAAAGGCCAATAACTACACGGAGGAGAACAATAGATGATGGTCTAAAGTACAGAAATACAGCATGCAACCAAGCTAAATCAAAAGCTCATGACAGAACACAATGGAATAAACCTGTGAAAAAACTTTTTAGTTGTGGGGGTATTTACGACACATTTTCTGGCGAGGGACAATTGCTTCCCTGTCAATATCCTACACCACTTTCCGAACTCTTATTGCAACCCTAGACCAATCACTTTACCTAATCCTAACAATAACCTTTAAACATAATCCTAGTTGCAACCCATAACTTAACCCTATAAAAAAAAAGCCGGAAGCATATTATATGTCGCTGGGGCAAATATCGGGTCATCATTTTGTGGCGTAATTTGATTGTGTTGCAATAGTAAATTGTGATAGTAAATTTCGTGAATTGATGAAATTATTTTGATGATGTTATAAGCACAATGATGTAGGTCCAGTCAGGAGTGCTGGTGGGGGTAAAGGGACGGGGAGGGGGGCACGTATTTAGATACTAGATGGATGAAATTCGAGGTAGCGGGGTGCTTGCATGTGCTAATAGACGATGCTATGAAAGAGTGGATTATGTGCGTGCATGTGCGTGCGTGGTATGTGTGCGAGATAATATGTGCGTGCGTTCGTGTGAATGTTTATCACTCGTTTGGGACACCCGGATAAAGTTGAGTTCTGGTCATGCGATTGCATTGTGAAAGAAACGGTGTGGAATCAATCAGAAAAGGTTGATCACTCTAGCATATAAGTATTCATGTGTATTGCAAGGTTCTGGACTCATCAAAATGATAAGGAATTTGGCCAAGTTTTGGTAAAGTTACAAACACTGTACACAGAAAAATGTATATGGGACTACACACACGTGCGCGACAAGTGCGTTTCTCACATACCAATAGATAAACTAATTTACCAAATATATTAATAAGTAGGCGGTTTCCCGGCAATTTTTTTATCATCATGTATTAGTCAAAACATATTCTTTCACATGATTGGTAATACAAGCTTCCATTTCATTTTTTGAAATTGGGGCGTTTCCAATACTGGTCTTCACCTTTAACCCTATGCAATAAAGCCTGAAACATTATGTCGCTGGAGCACTTGTCGGGTTACCATTTTGTGGCGTAATTTGATTGTGTTGCACGAGTAAATTGTGAGAGTAAATTTCGTGAATTTATGAAATTATTTTGATGACGTTTTAATGTAGGTCCCGTCAAGAGTGCTGGTGGGGGTAAATGGGAGGGAGGCATGTATTTAGATAATAGATGAATGAAATTCGAGGTAGCGGGGTGGTTGTGCTAATAGACGATATGCTATCAAAAGGGTGTATTATGTGCGTGCATGTGCGTGTATGTGCGTGCGTGGTATGTGTGTGAGCTAATATGAGCGTGCGTGTGAGTGTTTATCACTCGTTTGGGACACCCGGATAAAGTTGAGTTCTGGTCATGCGATTGCATTGTGAAAGAAACGGTGTGGAATCGATCAGAAATGGTTGATCACTCTAGCATATAAGTATTCATATGTATTGCAATGTTCTGGGACCATCAAAATGATAAGGAATTTGGCCAAGTTTTGGTAAAGTTACAAACACTGTACACAGAAAGATGTATATGGCTCCACACGAACACATGGCGTAGAAATCCGTCCCGATTTTTACGATGTTACATAATTAAGAATATGAAGGCATTTAAAGAGCCATGCTTTTCAGGGAACATGTTTTATCTGATGTTCTTCCACACTTTCATAATAACAATTATAACGCTCACAAATTATTGTTCACCTCTTCCCAGAACTCAACCTCCTCTTTGTATGTGCGTGACCTCCAGACCCCTAGTCCTAATGAATAAAACTTCAAAATAGCCGGCTTCGAACGAGAAATCGTCCTTGTAGTGCAGAATATATTTATGCTTGTATATTGAGAATGCACCGTCGTTCATTAAATTTCAAAAAGCTTCGAAGTGAATGATGAAATCTGTCAAATATACACTTCCGAGGGGATCATGCCCTATACCTTTTATTTATGAGTGTTACTGAGTCTCTGGAAATTGAATTTTTCCACCGGTCTAAATCGATGTACGGGGGTAATTTATTCAGTGGCCAATTTGAATTAACCCATAGCGGTTCGGTGTTTCTAAACGTCTAAATGAATCAGCTTTTCCTCCTCAAATCATAACAAATTATTTGTATTTTCACTCTTCCATATTAAAAGAATAGAGTGTGTATTAAATTAACCAGTGTACATGGAAATTACCAAGAAAATATGACCAAGACATTTGTACACGAAACTATATAGATTTTACTCTGCATTGCCAATTTACAGACTTCAATGATCTTTTGTTTTTAATGGGTCTTATTCAAGATAATATTCAATAATATTCTGCAGAAATAGAGTAAAACTGCCCAGCGAATTTTGCACTTTCTGCTCTCAGACATTAAAGGATAACACAAAACGTCATTAAAACGTGACACTAAACTTATTTGGGAATAATTTTAAGAAATAGCACAAGGGGCAAGCACTGAGAAATTGCGAGGTGCCTAAAGATCTGAGACTCATATTAAGATATTTATGTATTATCATTTGATATTGCGTATGACATTTTGCCGCTCTTTAATAGATCGGGGCTCAAAGTTGAACAAAACTGTCTGAAAACATTCGGACTCTATGTAGCCACGTTATTATGGTTATATACCATGTTTCGCATACGTTAACTTGCATGTCAACATGGTAAATCCAATGGACATCTAACACAAAATATGTATACCTCACATGACAGAAAAGTCCACCTGAAATATCTGTAATAATAATAATAATAATAATGTTGAATCCATATTACATAATCGTCTCTATGCGTTTAGATATGGGAGAGGAAGAAAGAGAGATGATGATGTTGATGAACAGCATTTATATGGCGCCATATATCTGTTTCAAAAAAACATTCAAAGGCGCGAAACAGAGAGACAGAGTGAGAGAGAGAGCGTGAGAGAAGAGGAAAGACGTGAAAATGTCGAATAAGGATTGGAAAAGTTTCAGTTTCAGTTTCAAGTTTATTGTTTCATATTTCACATATTAATTTTTTTTTACAATGATTTCACATATTAAATGTAATGGTAAAAATAAACGTGGATTCTATTAGCAGAGACAGTAATACAATAATACCAGTTGATAACTCTCTCATCTACCTCGAGAAGTCATTTCGGAAATTAAAACTGTCGGCACAACATCTCCCATTCACGCTCGTTGAGACAGACCAATTCTGAAACAAAATATTCCATTACCGCGATTGGCATGTTTTGTCGATGATCGGTTGTTATGGAGCCGGCTGAGATGTGACTGCGTAGATGAGGGGTATTTCTCGCAATTCTAATTAGTTATATTTCTATTCCATATCGTGCAAATATTCAATTTTCATTGGCTTAAACATGCAATGTTAACATGTTCAGGCCAAACTAAAATAAAAATTATATATGTTATATTGATTCTTGAATGAAAGTCGGCCTGAAATATTACATATAAATTATGAACAGCAAAACAAGTGATAAAGATGATATAAGGCGGGCTGGAACATGCAATATTTTCACATGGCCTCAAATACATCAACTCCATCCTCAACCTCTCCCTCCCCCAACACCCCTCTCACCCTCTCTTTCTGTTTTTCTATCTCTCTCTATATCTCTATATATCCTTCCTCGCTCTCTCTTTCTCACTCTCATACGCACTCACGCGCCCATTGTCCACACACATAGGGAAACTCATTATTCTATTAAAATACTGACAACTTCGGTATACCGTATAGTGAAAACTGATGTTCTTTTTTTCTTCCTTATCATTTTATACTTTAAGGTCGGAATATATCGTCTAGGCAATATTTTCAAATGTCGTTTCATGCTTTTTTTTAAATGTCTTTCCTACCATAAATACTGCATGCGAGATAAAATGTCTTGTAGGTAGGAGGTAATAGCAATAAACAGGACTATTTCTGATGATTCGTTCTATCAATTATATATTTCAACAATGACACACTGCCACGTCACATCGCGAATTGAAACTGCGCACGCTCCCTTCATGGATCGAATCCCCTATCCCCAAACAAATCAACAAAAAATATCACAGAAGATGCCATCAGACGCAACAACTATAGCCAGAGCCTAGCAATACATTGGTGTTTTGGGAACTTTTGATGTAACCGCCGTCGCTAGGTGACAAAAGGTGTGAAAGACATAATGGGCTTATTGGTAAGAGGACAGACAGATTAATAGATCATTTCCCATCCTATCATTAACTGCTTCATAAACAATGGTCGGCATGGTTATTCTTATGACAAACCATTCATTTTATTATTAATAATAATAATAATATCTAGTTCTTATATAGCGCTTTTCAGGACCGAAGGCCCTATCAAAGCGCTTTAAAGATATAAATATTATTACCCCGGTCGCTAATTTTTTTATTCCCAAACAGGTTTGCCAATGCTAAAATTTCCGGTCATCTGATTGGCTGATATGTACCCTGTTTGGGAATAAAAATTTCGCACCCCAGTCATCATGTGTATCAAAATGTTTAGACGGTAAGGTAGCACACGCGGAGTGCCTCATTTGCGCACTAGCCGCATGATATGGTGATTATTCAGTCACAATGGATTAGGCCACGCCCCTGCTGAAATCATCTTCATCTCTCCCGGAGGAAAACAACTCTATCTACTTTTGCAGCATCGAAGCTCCGGTCGCAGTGCAACACGGGACAATAAAACAAGCAAAGTTAGCATCGGTGTCTCTCGAACGTATTGCATGATACCAGTGATTTTAAAAAAGAATATTGAACAAGGTTCTTATTCTTCATCAGTCAGGTGGCGCTAGTTGCGCTGCTGTGGCCATCACAAGTTTACGCCATCCTTCTCTGTCAGCTGTTGCTCTCGTTGCCTCTGACAGTTTTTTTCCTGTCCTTATGTGGATGTCTTTGAACCAGGAAATAGCAGGTCTGCCTCTTCTTCGCCTGGCTTCCACTGTTCCTGTTATAAGGGACTTTATAAGATCATCTTTCCTTACTACATGGCGAAAAAACGTTAAAAAGTATTAAACTAGAGCTTGATTGTGATAATAAAGTCACACCCAGAGACAAAAAAAGGAAGAATATTAATTGCTTGTGAGTCGTATCGAAAGGGAATCAGATTGATATTTTGAACTTCATTTGGAGGATTTCTTGACAGGCGGGATGGAGCGTATTGTACAGGTGATTTTTATGGTGAGTAAATATCAGCATATCATAGTGAAGATTTGGAGTTTACTTGTTCCTTATTTACCTAAAAACAATTAAGATTCATACAAACTGAAGAGTAACAAAACTAAAGAGATAGACAACTTAAATGAAGTACAATCTGTGGTAAATAGCAAGTTGTTTCGAAGGTTGGTTTTCACTGCATCACAAACTAAGTACACCTTGCTTATTCGTAGCATAATAGACAATATAACAGAAGTTTTTTTTATTTTATTGGCAGCGGTCACCCCTAAATCGAAAGGGGCGTCCAAAAAGCGGCCCTATTGACAAAAAATGGTATTTTGTAAATAATATTTTAAGGAAACCTTAAACCATGCGTTTGATATCATATGAAAGAAAATAATATCATCTACATTTCGATACCTATTTCAATCGAATTGTGATTAAATAACATCGATGATTTCTTTCAAGAAATTGCAATGTATCAAAAACCGTTCTTTTCTATATATAATAATTGGAGAGATGTCTTTATTCGTAACTGTCTAGGAATTCGCCCATTTATATGGACAAAGTAGAGGTTAATATGTCTTGACAAATTATAGCAACTAAAAGTAATTTACTTGATTTCGACAAAAACTACAGTTTTGCGCATAGTACTGTGTACGTATGGATATACGTGTTTTTAGTATATTGAGGACGTGATTTTATCGAGTTTTGAAGATAAAGTTGAGTTCTAGTTATAATAATAAATACAGCATTTGTTATGCGCCCTCGATCTAGTAAACTATTCTTAGGCGCACAGGGTTAGAATTAGAATGAGTAACATAAAGAAATTAGAACAAATATGCATAGATGTACATTTAACATATAATTTACTAAAATAAAATGCGAACATGTATGACTTTAGATTCAGTTCAAATGTTTCTAGGGATTCTAGTGATCGGATCCTCAGTGGAAGAGCATTCCAAAGAGATTGCGTTGCATTGTGAAAGAAATGGTGTGGAATCGATCAAAAAAGGTTGATCATGTAGCATATAAGTATTGGTGTGTACTAAGAGGTTCTTGAATCATCAACATCATAACAAAAGTTGGCGCAGTCTTGGTAAAAGTAAGAACTCTGTACACAGAAAGATGTATATGGGACTACACAAACATGTGGCATAAAAATAAGGCCCACATTTTAAAGCTGTTATATGTCATATTTAGAGTATGCTGGAATTTGAAGAGCCATGCTTTTCAGCAACATTTTTTTCTCCGATATTGTTCCAAATTTTTCAGAGAATATCTTTTCTCTGATATTCTTCCACACTTGCATAATAACAATGAAAACGCTAACAAAGTATGTTCCACCTTTCCCAGAAACCAAACCTTCTCTTTAACGATAAATTTTATCTAAAATATCTAAATCACCATGGGTGTGGTTTAAAATGATGGATAATTATTATAACTTCATGTTGAATATCAATTTCATTAAGTTATGTAGTGTGAAAAATATAAATTTTGAGCCAAAAATGTGCGTTTTTTGTGGAAAAAAGCTTCTCCCAAAATTTGGCCAGTATCTCGGCATAACAACTGGTCGATAGTTCAAAATGGAAATTCTCCAAACTCCCCAAGGCCAATCTGTCCCTGGATATTTCCTTAGGATACGTGTATCTTCTTATTTCTACCCAAAGTGACAAGTGTTGTATGTGGAGGCGTCTTGTAAAAAGTAATTGTACATGCGTCGATTGAGAGAGAGAAAGAGAGAGAGAGAGAGAGAGAGGTGGGTGAGGGGTTGACACCACGTCAACAAGTTTGACAAACCCTGTACTTAGCGTTTGACGAACAGATTAAACAAACTCAAATGAGCGATTTTGACCTTGTTTCATACTGAATATTCTTTCATCTAGGCAGGAAAACCAAATTCTAGGGATTTTTTCTTCGAATAACCTTGGCATTTTCTAATTAACATAAATTTAGTTTTTACCTCTTGTTTAAAAAGAACAAACAAACAAACAAATAAACAAACCTGAAGATTCAAGCTTAAAACATTCATCCCACACCAATCTACATGGTTAGCAGTGTCTTCATGTCTTATGCCTTAATTTCTTTCAAAATTCAGAACTACTTTGCATCCTAAGCATTTCATGTGAGTTTTTAATCTCATATTTTCTTTCAAATTGGGGTGGTGGGGGACTCGTTCTTAAACCCATTTAGGTTGTGATCTGTTTACTTCTTGCAAAAACTTTTGATATTCTTGCATTGCACACTTTAGTAATTTTGGGGACTTAATAACTTCAAGATTTCTTCCACACTTACCTCCACAAACATATGCATACAGTTAAAACCTCAGACTACTAATAATGTGAACAAGGACTCTTTTCCCAATCTACATGTGTTTCTGATATATCGATTTTTTAATTTTTTCTTTTAAGGGAAATAATTTTGTTGATTCAAAAGCTCGTCTGGAGAAAAGAAATCCATCACACCTGTTCCCATAATAATGAAAGGCCTGTATGCAGGGTGTTCTTTTTATTTTTGTCAAAACCTCATTTGGTCATTGTCGGATTGGAAATGCGCCATTGCAGTTTCTAAATTCAAAAGAATGTTATCAGCATCCCCATCATTTTCTGAGTATCCTTCAAATCACTCTTAAATAAATATATAACATGGTGTGCATCATAGCAAGTCAAGATAAGGTAGATATTCAGAATCTACCCACATAATTATGTACATCAACCCCTTTTCGCTGGCGTTCTGGACAGCGGGGATAACGCCAATATCTTGTAAGCAAACTATGTTTGCATCAGCCCCATCTTATATGTTATAGTAATGCTATAGATCATAGAACATAGGATAAAAGCCAAGAGGTGTGTTCACTACTTATTCAGGAGTTAGGAGGCGACACCAAGTGGATTGGCTAATGCCCTTTGGCAAGGTATCAATCCTAAATTCCTCGGAGAGGACTTTAATGCCCGTTGGTACCCTGGTTGCCTACAAGCATACACATGTTTTCTTAGTTGTCAGACCAATTAAACCATTAAAACCAGACAAACCATTCACTGTCTTTTATTCATGTTGATGCACTAACTTGTCTTGGTCATGGACAATATTATGACAAACAGCTGGAAGGGGCGGGGTGGGGGCGGGGCAATTGCTCATGCCCAAATTTCCTGAAAAATTCATAGTATAGAAGTAATACTTGTCAGTTGCACTCAAAACTTCTTATCACTAAAAACTACAAAATGTCCAATCACTTTCGTTCAGTTAAATTACCGATAGAAACCGGACTAATTTAGGGAAGAACAAAGTTATCCACACACAAAAAAAACACAACGTATTTTCGGCTCAAAATATTTATTTTGCATACTACATAACTCAATGAAATTGATATAAACTTGAAGGTATTCAAATTGTCCATCATTTTGACCACATACCTATGGTGATTAAAGGTTTGACTTAAAGGTTATCTCTAAAACGTGTTTTAAACTCACCACACACGTCCACAATACTTTAATACACATAATGCATACATTTAATACACATAAAGGCAAAAATATTGTTTTTGTGGAAGTTAAGTAGATAACTTCGGGTTGCTATAACTATTCATTAGAAAGACATATAGGCATCTGCTTTGCAACAAATATTGCACTAGTACATGGATAAATTCCTGGAAAGTTAAGCAAAATAGAATATACAAAAAATAATGTTTTTTAAAATAGAATTTAAGTTAATGAAAAAACAAACAAAAAACAAACAAGTGTATTACTTACAAATATGATGATCATTAATTCAAATTCCATTGAAATTGGTGTCAATATATATAATTTATTACCTCTGATATGGCACCAAACGCATAGTAGTTCAAGGTTTTATCAAAATATCTTTTTATTTTTCGTCAAAGGGGCCCCTTTTTTGGTCTCCCCTCCGATTTAGGTGTGATCGCTGCAAAAAAACACAACAACACACCTCTGAATATTGTTTATGATGATAAAATCTTTCAAATAAACAAGGTGTGCTTAGTTTGTGTGCTAGTGGAAGGCAAAACCTTCTTCTCTGTCTTTGGCCCTCCGCTTATAATTATAAGAAAAGGAAAGAAAAGAAGAAGAGGAGGAGGGGCAGGGAAGGAATAATAATAAGAAGGGGGAAATGCATTCAGACAGACGTTATTCAATAAAAAAAAAACAGGGGGAATAATAGGGGGCAGTCGCCATTGTATTGTAAGATCATTCTCAAATAGTTTTGTATTCAATTTTATATTTGATTTCTTTCTTAACTATTAAAATCCGAGTTGCCTAATGCAAATGAATTTAAATTCTACCGATGTGTTTATATGTATACAACCGCCAGACTTTACTTGTGCTGTAATGATACTTAATGTCAAGTAAATTATATCTCTAATGTGTTAAAACCCGTAAACCTCGGCTTAAATACAATTTATTTGCCTAAAAAACAATATGGAAAAAACATTATTAGGTGTTTTTGATCCAGCCCGTTACTGAAGATATTCGCTCGCCCTTAAAACGTACCTAAAAGTAAATAAGGTCTAAACCACAGAACTTCCCCCAAAAGAAAACTAAATATTTGCCGTTAATCTTTACATTGAGCAAAGCGATGTCTCCTCCTTTTTCTTCTTCTTCTTCTTGTTATTATCATCGTTTAATATAATTTTTATATTCATTATCGTTATTATTATTATTTCTATTAAAACAAATATTATTCAAGATTCAAGATTTAAGAAAATTTATTGTCTGATTTAAAAAAATATAGAAATTCGTCCTCCACTGGCGAGTGACGTACATATACAAACAACACAAACAATATATAAATACATTCGAGGATACAAAGAAAATACAACAATAATAATAATAACAATAATAGTAATAGCAATAATAGCATTAACAAAGCTGACATGTAAACTTGAAAACTGGCATTTAAAAATGAATCTCGATAATGCACAGAATGCATTGAATAAATGAATTTAAAAGTGCTCTGAAATATTCACCCCTTCTCTCCCAGAAAAGGGGTATGAGGAGAGAGAGAAAAGAACAAATGAGAGAGAGAGAGAGAGAGAGAGAGAGGAGTCGAATGGAGTAGAACAGAAAGGAAATGTGAGGGAGAAAGAGAAGGAGGGAGAAAAGAGAAGGTGACAGAAAGCGAGGAGCTCTGGGAGGGAAGAGATGAGGTAGAGGTAGAGTACAAGATATCAAGAACAGTGACTGCCCGTGGTAAAAAAGACAAATGAGTCGTCAACATTCGAAAATTCGAAATTCAGAGCTGCAAGCTAGAGATAGACCCTGTGCAGTAGAAAGTTAGAAAAAATAAAGAAAAAAGTGTCCAATAAGGAACCTACCCTTAGCCATTTCACATTTACATATATACATATACATGTGTCATGGGACAGCGGCCATAACATACTAAAAACATGTAAGAGGGCGTGCACGAAGTCTGGTACATGTATACAAAGAGATGCAGTGTAGAAGAGAGGGGAGAAATAAGAAAAAGTGGTAGATAAGGGAGAAATGCACACCTAAAACAAAGCTTCAAGTGAAAGGGGGGAAGAGGGAGGGAGAAAGAATATAGCAGCTGGTATTCATGCACGCACTCAAGATACGTTGTTCATCCATTAAAAGTTTAAAAGATTACTGTTTCGCATCATTATGGACAGAGTGAAAGGCATTTTAACACTATCATAAAAGACAGTTCTTCTCAAATATACATATTTGTTGAGTTGAAAGACATTTACTGTTATAGGTTACATTATTGCACTTAATACTGACATTTGAAATATTGACATTGATTAAAAAATTGATTAAAAAATTGATCAAAAAGCATGGCAAAAGACATCAACTGTTCGAAAAATGGTTATCATGAAAATGACTCTGCTTTACATGACAAGACATGCAAAAAAACCAGAGTTGTGATCAGAGCATAACATACCAATTTACATGTATGCATGTGTGTGTGCAGGCATGCGTGAAGTCAGGTACATGAATACAATAGAGACAGAGGAAAAGAGATAGATAAGGAAATAAATAAAAAGAAAAGAAAGTGGTAGAATGATTAGGTGCACACCCAAAACAATGCTTCAGGTAAAGTTAGAGAGGACAGAAAAGGAGAAAAGATTATGACCTGGCTCCACGCATGCACCCAAACCATTCACACATTACATACACTCAATTAGAAAATCATCGTTTTACAGAATTGTTGAAAATGTGTATGGCATTTGGAACAAAAGATTGTCTGAATCTACATCGTATTGTTTTAGGCACTGTTAGACGTATACCTGAACGGTTGAACTTAAACAGCTCATGTAGAGGATGGGATGAATCTTGCATTATTTTATGAATCTTCAGAACCTTATTATTATTATTATCATTATTAATATAATTATTATTATTGTTATAATACTATACTGGTAATACTACTACTACTACTACCACAACTGCTACTACTACTACTACTACTACTACTGCTACAACTACTACTTCTACTATTTCTACTATCATTACTACTACTACTATTATTTGTCGTCTTGATTTCTTCTCATTTCGCTAGCCCTATATCTTTCTATCCTGACGATTAATATAACGAAAATTCTTTATGCATGTTTTGTTGATGATGAGCCTTAAGTCTTTTATATTGAACACAAAAAGGTTTAACCATTAATATGACATGGAAGAATACGAAGCTTTATTTAGATATATAATATCAAATAAAAAGTTAAATATAAACTGATCATGAGACGTGACCCGGGGACGTGACACAGGAAGACTTGGAGATAGATGAAGGAGAACAACCTTCTCGGGAGAGTGAGGAATTGAGAAAGAGGAGGATGAAAATGGGGATCGAGTGGAACATAAGAGATGGAGGAGAGAGATGGGAGAGACACGTTCATGCGTCATTTTAAAAGCATTGCGTGCATCAATCAATTTGCAGCTATTGAGGCTATTTGCGCACGAAGTGTCATTTCAATAGACCGTTTTCGTAATGTAATCAAATTTAATACACTAATCTTTCTTACGTGCCTCTTTACAAATTATTTTATGCACCTGCTACGAATAACTGTATTTCAATAGTCAGAATGCAACAAGCATACATGAATTGTTGCTAGGTAAAGCAAACAATATGACTTGTCCTGCCTAGCAACACGTGATGTAGGCAATGCATACATTATGCAAAACAAAACATCATTTGGTTGTCCTCGACCGCCCGCTCGTCATTTTCGGGCCGCTTGTCATTTTTTTTTATTTTAATTTTAATCTTTTAATTATTCCTTTTTTTTTTTTTTTTAATGTTTTAATTTAATATCTCTTAAACGCCAAACATACCATTTTATTCATTTGCAAGGATCAATGCGTCCCGTTGCCAATTTGGTATTGTCAGTAGGCAATTCTGTATTTATTCAACTTGCCATTTTTATTTTTCTATATCAAAATGCCGTTCATTCAAATCAGGTTCTGAGCATTCTTAAACTCATTTTAAATCCCATCTGTACTAGTTTACAGGAGGGATTAGACCACCCTGCAAGGTCACTGGACAGGTGGTTCTCTCATAAAATCAGCTCTCAGTTAACATAAGATAAAGAGGATCACGGGGGACCAATGGTCACCGATTAGGCATTGTTTGCTATATATAGGGCGCAGGTAGCTATAAGTAGTACAATGGAGATTTAAAAGGTGCAGTATTTCAAAGCCAAAAATACGTTCTGTGCTGGTCTTGATATTCACTGTACATTAAACTAGTCTTTTACCATATTAAAGTGCTTTTTAGACTTTGTTTGTTGAAATGCTTGACATTCCAATGACTTATTTTTGTTTATGGAAGAAAAGAAGAAAACAAATCAAAACAAAATCAAAAGAAATGGAGACCCCCCCCCCAAAAAAAAAAAAAAATCCGCCCGCCCGCCCCTACTACAGAAAAACAATCGAGGATAACCAAACGATTTTTTGTTGTTGGCCTTAATGGCCTGTTCCGTCATTTCCTGCGCCGATCGAGCCTTTGAAGACAAGCATCCCAAACGCGAATTATCCGAAGCATTGATTGCACTGTTCAGTGTGCAGTAATCTATCGTTCATTTGATCTGCGTCAGACAAATGACGCATCTAGGTTTTGAAACATGATGCACGTAAGACATCATTTCAATTGCTTTATTACGGGCGCTTAAAGAACCTAGGAAGCAAATTCAATGCATGCACCAGTAAGTCAATGCAGTGTTGCACCAGGGCCAACCTACACAAAACAGGAACAATCTTCGGTCTTCGCTTAAGGGGCTTTTACACCGGGCCTTGCGTAGAGTTGCGTAGTGTTGCATACCGATTACGCCGAGTGTACGCTACCCTATGCCGAGCGTAAGCAACCCTACGTCAGGCCTACGCAACGGTAAACAACCCTACGCCAGGTCTACGTAAGCGTACGCAACCCTACGCCAATTATTACATACGCCGTAGGTACGCGATGCCTACGCACAGGGTACGTAACCATACGCCATCTTACGCCAGCCTACGCATAAGCTACGCAGGGACTGTGCGCCGAAGCATAATTTTTCCATGAATACGCAGTCCAACTTCGGCGTAGTCGGTACGCAACACTGCGCAACTCTACGCAGATCCGGTGTGAAAGAGACTTTAGGGTCGTGTGTTCGCGTTACCTGACCTTTGTAAAAACAAGCCCCTGTATTCACGAATACAGATCCTCTGTTAATCTCTTTTCATCAAAGTCTGCTTATACATCAGTAATCAGCTAATGTCGGGTCATTTCATTTCAATCCAATTTAATTTAATATTTGAACATCTACCTTTACAGTCAATGAAACGAGGAACAGGTGATAAATCATTCAATTTTCGGATGAGGTCTCAATTGAAATGCAGGACATCACACAAATAAAAAAAGTCAGCCTACCGATGCTAATTAAGAATATTGATGTCGATATTCCATCTTTAAAAATAGCACAGTTGTTCAATAAAAGAAGATCTGCTACAGCATTAGTTTTATTGATTGATTTGGTGATGGTGTTGCTAGGGTGATACATGTATAACTATCATGGGCTCAGCAGATTTCAGACTCGTTTAGCTTTACACCTTCTACCAAAAAGTGATAATAGAAAAAACTTTCCTTACAACTTAAAGGCATCGTCTAACAAGGTTGAATCTGAGATGCATGTCCCTACATGTTATCAGTGTCTGTGATATGGTGTAATATTGCGCTTCAAAATGATCTTAACTTACCTAAAAAAAAAGTGAAAATCCTTTAGTGACCACTTTTAACTACTCACTTTCTCCAAAAGACAGTAGTGTTGTTAAAACCGTTAGGAAAACGAAATATGAAATTTCGATTTCCAATCATAAATATCTTGATAATCAGACAGATGATCGGCTTGTAAAAGACATGGGATTCCTGACTGACCTAAAGGTTTATAATTATGATTACAGCATGAGTTAAATCCAGGATTTTGTTTCAGAATCTGAGGCAATGTTACAAGGTCCCTTTAACACACGAATAGTAACGGAATCTGCGAGTTGCTTTAAAAAAGGCATGGTAGCAATCCTCTCTTTTAATGGTTGTTCAGATAAGGCGCAGTACAGCGCCGCAAAAAGGGTGCAACAAAGGTTCTTCGCGTATTCGCTGAGCGATGTGTTATACGATTGTAAATTTGAAGCTTATTCCACTTTAAGTCATCAAAAATCTGAACAAGGCTTTAGAAGTCATTAAAAAGGATCAACCCGTTAGATATCAAGAAATAGGAATAAATGTTAAAACGGCTTGCCATGGACACGCATGTTCAGTGGACGTTCACACCGTTCTCGTCCACTCAATCTAAAAATCTCTATTAAGGATCAACTCGTTTTGGACTTAAAGCAACTCCTAGGTAGTGGCTTGAATTACTCTAAGAGTGGATTCCACAATTTAGATTTCCTCGCCAAAACGCAGTGATCCACAATGTGGATTTCCTCTCGTCTGCATTAAGAGCAAACACTTGTCATTTTCGCATGACTGCGTCAACGGGGGAGGGGGGGGGGGGGGGCGGCGGCTGTTAAACACTTCGTTAGAGACATCGTTAACAAGAGATGAACTCAAATTGAGCAATGCAAACACTGCAATTATTTTGTTCTTCTTTCCCTCCCCCCTCTCTCTCTCTCTCCCCCTGTCTTTCTGTCGTTATCTCTCTCGCTTTTCTGTTCTTCCTCTCTCATTATATTTCCTCTGCCTGCAAATCCCTCTGTGTCTCTATACGTCCCTACCCTCTCACATCGCCATCTCTCTCTCTTTCCTTTTCTCTCTTGCTCTCATTTTCTCTCTCTCACTTTCTTCTTCTTTTTCTTCTTCCTCATGCCCTAACCCAAAGTCGGAAACAAATTATTCCTTATAAAAACTGATAAAAACTATTGGTATAATGTTATTCATACCTATATGATATTTTATTTTCCCACAGATATCATACTTTGTCCTCCTCCTGTGCAATGGTAAGTTAATAATACATCATTCGTCTTCCATGAGTAATTGCACAAAAATTAATGTCGCATTTTGTCATTCTGGTATTAGTTTTAAACCCATGAAAAGCAAGAATGATACGAGTTTTTATTATGTAGTGTTATTTATCTCTTTTGAGACACATTGTGAATGTAATTAACGCTCTATAAATTCAAAATATTGTTGTAATTGTAATTATTGTTGCTTTTATTTTTTGTTGTTATTTTTACGAACATATTATTATTATTATTGACAATAGTTGAGTTAAATATATAAAATAGATTTATAAGATGATTAAGCGGATCCTAATCAAATGATTGGTTGAGAGCGTAAACGTAAACCGGGCATTCATTTTGTCTAACACGTAATTTTACTAATGGCCGGTCATTAACACATCATCTTATAAAAAACCCATTTCATAAAACAAATAAAACATCATCTTAATTCTTATGAAACAAATAATACACATCATGTTGTTCGGGCATTAGTAAAATTACCAACACTCGCCTCGGGCGCGTTAGACTGTTCCAAAGGTACCTTGTGTGGGTAATTCTGACTAGTGCCCTCACTGCTGTGTATTATTTGTATAATAATCACCTTTTCACAAAAAAATATATAGAGTGTTTTATGAGAGAAAAATATACCTCTCTTGCATTTATTTCTGTTCGATGCAATTTGTGAATAGGGATGTGTAATGTCAACGCATTAAATATTATAGTAGTTTCTTTCGCATTTCTTACTACATCACAAAATATGTACTTATCAAGCAATAAAGGATCATTTGTATTTTTAAGTGAGTCGGGTTCGGGGATTTCGCTGTTCTGATGTATTTCTTTCTAATCATTCGTTTAGGGCACGCAAATTTTGCGAAATTGAATCTGAAGCGCCTGAAAGTGTGCCAAAATTCAAAATTGGCGAATGTGAATTTTTATAATTTTTTCATTCGCTTGGGGAAGAAAACATTCTAAAGAATATTTTTCCACCCATATTTTAATATTTAGCGAGTTTTAAAAGTGTCATATACCCCTGCAAACATGGGAAAATCTATATGTTGCTCCCAAAGTGATAAAAGAGGCAACTTTACAATAGGTGTTGAGAATTTATGAAGGGAAAAGCAATCAACTTGATACTGCGTGCACTTCTTGCCTATTAGTAACCCAATTAGAAAATACAATGACCAAATTTATGGAAGCTTCATTTTGGGAAAAATAAGCATTAAATTTCACAAAAAAAGGAAAAAAATTGCAATTTTGTATAAAAGTAGCATGTTTATTGGGATTCCGGCCGATTCCCGCAGTGATGTTAATCTCAAAATGTTCGTCTAAACCTAAGCTTTCCATGTATGGTATTTCTTTTTGCGAGAATTTGCTACACTGCATGTGCTGGCGCTTTTCCTTCACACGTCCATCGATTATTATTAGGCATAATCGGAACACATTTGTACTGTTTACGTTTACGCACAGCCGATTCAACGGTCGTCCGCGTAACCATGGCAACGCACAGTGGGCCAGGGAGGAACCAAAGTGCGCCAAAACTCATTTTTGGTGATTTATTTTTCTTCAATTCTCTTCTTGACCAGTTGAACTGTAATACATTGAGGAATACCTCAGTAAAATATTTAATTCCGGTAAGCACAACTAGGGTATAAATTTACTTCTTCAAACAGCAAAATCCTACATATTCACAGTTTTAGTGCAAAAGTGACTTATTTTATAAATCTTTCAATTTAACATGAAGTTCTTAAGTTATTGATATGAAATTGCTCTCACATATTCCTGATATTTCATTTCGTTGAATGAATTGGTTAAAATGTATAGAAACACAATCTTCATGATATATCAAAGGTTAATTCACTGAAAAATGAACTAATTATCCATGTTTTTTATAAATCCAGAGGAAACGTTTAGATTTCCGCAGAGTTCCGCTTATATTTTAATACCACCATTTTGTCTGATGTCTAAGCTTTAAGTTGATACCAAATTTGGCTGCCCGATCTTGCCCGTTGTCATGTTAGAGCCGATTCCCCTTGCCACATTGTCCCGAAAAATATGGCGTTTGTTTTTAGTCCGCGGCTGAATCATGAAGGATTCGCGGTCATAAATCACGGCGCTTGACACCGCGGACCAAAATAAACACATTTTTCGGAGCAAAGTTGCAAGGAAAACGGCTCTAACATAATAACGGGCACAATCGGGCAGCCAAATCTGGTATCAACTTAAAGCTTAGATATCAGAACAAATGTTGGTAATACCATTTAAGCGGAAATCCCTGGACATCCAAACTAAGGGTGTCGATTTGTATCCGTGGTTGGGGGGGGGGGGGGATGATAGGTGCCAAAATATTTTCGGCAATGGATCAAAGCAACCAAAGTGGTAGAAGCGTGTGGCAAGTTGCACCCCTCCCAAGCGCGTAGCCAGGATTTAATTGTAGGGGGCGGTAGTGAGCACGCAAAGCGCGGTTCCTAGGGGGTTGGGTGCAGGGAGGGGGAGTCCCCCCCCCCGCGCAAAGCGCGGAAGCTTTGACGTTTCACTAAATTATTAGAGAAAGAAGACGATTCGTTGAACCGTTCTCGACTCTTAATCCTTGTTTGAATCAAATTCCCCTTCCTCCACGCGTAGCGCGGTAGCTCTGACGTTTCATTAGATTATTAAAGAAAGAAGACGTTTCGATGTACCATTCTCGACTCTTACTCCTTGTTTAAATCAAGATGTGAAAGCGCTGAAGCTTTCACATTTTATTACATTATTAGAGAAAGAAGACGATTTGTTGTATCGTGAGTAAAAGCGTAACATGAATTCGGTTTCCCGCTTTAATGTTTCAATAAATTATTACTCTTAATCCTTGTCTGAATTCACTTTTGCCCATTCCTGCGCGAAGCGCGGAGGCTTTCACATTTTATTACATTATTAGATAAAGAAGACGATTTGTTGTATCGTGTCCTTCATGAATTCGGTTTCCCCCCTACCGCGCGAAGCGCGGAAGCTTTAATGTTTCAATAAATTATTACTCTTAATCCTTGTCTGTATTCATTTTCGCCCATTCCGCGCGTAGCGCGGAAGCTTTCACGTTTCATTAAATTATTAGTAAAAGAAGACGATTAGTTGTATCGTTTACTTTGACGTTTCATTTGATTATTACCCTTAATCCACGTCTGAATTCAGTTGCCCCCTTAAAAGCTTTGCCCTTTTCGCTATATTATTAGAGAAAGAAGACGATTCGTTGTACTGTTCTCTATATTAATCCTTGTCTGGATTCAGTTTCCCCACTGAAAATAAGTTGTGTCACAAATAAGTTGTGACATAATAATCTTTCTCCAAAAATGAAAAATGTTTTAGGAAATATCAGGAAATAAAATGAGTGAAACAAATTAAAATAAAGATACAATGACGTGAATTTTAAAAAGGGTGAACGGAAACAACATAACAACTAGTGAACTATTTTATAAGTCATACTAATGTCCGAAAATCTTTCTCCTTGTCTCCGATCTCATCACGAAATCATAACAGAGTTCATCTATGTTTACACTGTCCAGGATTGTCTGATGTGCATTGCAGATTGCTACTTTTGTGCTTCGCGCTTAACATTTAGCTCGTTGCTTTTGATGCTGCGTCTTTGCATTTGGCGCACTGCATTTCTATGATGCTGTTGATTGAACAAATTGAATAAATTCATAAATTCCTGATGAAGCCGTATGAGCGAGAATTCAATTTATTGTTGTCTCATATACGGTTGTCTTATTTACTTCGTATATATGTATGTATTATGAAAATGAGATAGCAAAATGTGTATATTGATGGTCATCTTGCGAGTAATAACCATTAACTACTCTCATCGGACTCTCATCATTAATTTTTCTCTTCATTTTTTTTTATTTTTTATGGTGCATTATTGGGGGGGGGGGGGGATGATTGTACAGGCCATCCCCCACCTGAAATATTGGGGGGTGGGGGGGATATATCCCCCCACCCCCCCCCCGGGATCGACACCCATGCATCCAAACATTTCCTATGGATTTATAGAAAATAAATCCCCAGAAATTAGTTTTGGCACACTTTGGTTCCTCCCTGGCCCACTGTGCGCCGCTGTCAAAACCCGTCGGTGCAGAATATGACGACATAAATGTAATGCGAATACGTCATTTTATCCTGCCCCTGCGGTTTACCAAGGCATGTTGAAACAAGCACGGTTTTAGAATTTATTATAGATATTTTATCATTTAGGTGGAAATTTAAACGTTTATTTGTTCAATTTGGGGAAATTGGCGAAGGAGCTTTTTAGCCCTCGCAAGGAACTTTTTTTCTTTTTGTTTTAGCTGGCTACGCTGTTAACCTGACAAAATGCCGTCTAGGGACCACAGAATTGACTTTGGGTTGCCCTACGGGATACACGATCGTCGTAACAAAAGGCATCTGTATGAAGGTGACAGCATGTGATGCCTTTGATATATCTTCGACTGCTTCTTGTGTAGACTTTAATAAGGTGAGGGCGTGTTCAACTAACAACTACCTACGGACAACTTCCCTCCTTACACTAGGGCTCCTATTCATGGAACATTATACTTAGCATAGTTTTCATCTAGCTTTGTACTATAGCCGATGTTATTAATTAACAACTATTTAAAGGTTTTGTTAATATTGATCCGACCCTCTAAAGCGGCAGCGTTTTATAACCTTTTTGAAGTCACTGCACCCGTTGAAGAATTAATCAGTTTCGCATTACCCCAATCCCAAAATCATCAGAAGATTTATTTTGCAATACTCATTTTATATGGTATTTTTTAAAATATTGTACTCAATAGACTAGATAAGGTATACAATTATGTAGCGGTCACCTCACCACCGAATATAATACACAAATCATGCATTAGGATATTGAGGCTTTTCGCTGCCTATGATCATAAAAATCATCCTGCGACCCAGGAAAAATTTCTCTCTTTAAAACTCTATTTCTACTCAAAATAACATACACTAGCGTTTCTGATATATGTTTTTCACATTTTCTTTAACAACTATTTTTTTAATAACCGAATTTCTCTCTCCGCCCTCCTAAAGGTGTCTTTCGGCACCCCGGTTGAACAAATCTTCTCTAGACCAATACTTCCGGAAAACTACCATGGACCATTCCCCACCTGACGTCGACCTCCGGACAACTACTCCGGATAACTAACACAGGACAATTTCCCCCTGAATAACTACCATCCGGACAACTACGCTCTGAACATTTATCCCCTGCCCCAACAAATCCGGCCCACTAGGTCTAGACAACCACCCTCTGGACAACTACAACTGGACAAGTACTTTCTTTACAACTATCACCGGATGAATTCGTCCGGACAACTACCACTATCTTCTGAAACAACGGACAATTATCATCTGGAAAACTACCACTTGGACAAATACCCATTTTACTACTATTTTGTGGACAACTATCCTCTACATAACTAACATCCGGACAATCACCTATGCACAACTGCCTCTGGACAACTGTACCTCTAGACAGCGACCTTATGATAGCTAACTTCCGGACAAACACATCCGGACAATTTTAATGATAATAACAGTAATATGGATATAACTATAGCTAACTTGCCCACATCCATCCCAGAGGATGTTCAGGTTGCTTAAATAGTTTTATATACCTCACTTAAGAAATCCAGCCATCTGATTGGTCGAAATTGCAGTCATGGTTTTTGCCATTCCTGTAAATAAACGAAAAATGCCACGCCCATGTAATAGTTCGAGGGTAAAATTTAAGTTACCGGAATAGTTCAGTCTTGCTTAAAAACTGGTTTGAGCGATCGCGGATACCATACATTGTGTGTGTGCGAAGAATTGGTCGCTAGACAGCAAGAACACCAGCTGCACCAATAGGGTAGGCCCTACGTTTTATTATTAGCCGTAAATCGAGGTCTAGACGCAATGTTCCCGGAACCACCGGTAGGTGGCGCACCACACGACTAGGGCTTTAACGGAACACTCTCAATTACTTTCGTAGTAAAATACCAGGTAATGACCTAAAATGCCCCAGATATGTATGTTGTAGCCAACATTTTGACATTGTATCGCATGGAACGCCTTAGAATGGTTTCAAGAGGGTTAAAACGCTGAAAAACATACGAAACAGTATACAGTGCGTCCCAGAAAAAACGAAACCAAGAAGTATCGATGTTCTATCATAACTTAATCACAACTATAATTAATGAATGATACATATTTGGAAAGCTTAGAGTCTCTTCTTTCATTTGATGCTACTCAGATAATGCATATTTCACGCATGAGTGATTAAAAGCAATTTGAAGGAAGGAAACCAAAAAGGCATTTGGCGGGCGGTATCTGAATTTCGAAGAAAAATTCACATTTCTAGAAAGTTGAGTTTCTGCCCTTTCATATGACACTTCAATCAGGAAAAATGAGCGAGGAATGACAAAGTTCTGTTTGTTTAAAGTAGTGCTTGCATTTCCAAAATTTTATTAAACGAATTCGTTTTCACTGGCTGCCTGCCGTATCAATAAACGAAATTAACAAAAGACTTAACTCCGTTTCGTTGACAATCAGCCGTAGACGAGAGTCTTCATGCATGACTGATTGTCAACGAAACGGAGTTAAGTCTTTTGTCAAATCTGCTTTTTGCTACGGCAGGCACCCAGTGAAAACGAATTCGTTTGTTAAAATTATGAAAATGTAAGGGCTACTTTAAGCAAACAGAACTTTGTTATTCCTGGCTCATTTTTCTTGATTGAGGTATCATATGAAAGAGCAGAAAATGAACTTTCTAGAAATATGAATTTTTCTTTGAAATTCAGATACCGCCCGCCAAATTACTTTTTGGTTTCCTTCCTTTAAATTGCTCTTAATCACTCATGCGTGACATATGCATCACGTGAGTAGCATCATCTGAAAGAGGAGACTCTAAGCTTTCCAAATATGTATCATTCATTAATTATGGTTGTGATTAAGTTATGATAAAACATCGATACTTCTCGGTTTCGTTTTTTCTGGGACGCACTGTATATCTTAGCCAAAAAGTGAATTTTATTATTTTATTTAGTAGACCTGTGACGTCACACAGAACGTCATCTTCGGCATCATAGGTCTTGGAAGCAACGTCTTCGGAAGCATTCGGATGCTCGGAAATGTCACCCAAACAAAGTTGAAAGTTCAAGATGATCATGAGGCAAATGGCATCAATGATGGGTAAGTGAAAATGTGATTTTTTTCTTCAAATTGATACAAAATTTGAGCGATTTTGAGCGAGTAACTTTTTAACTGTTTAGATTTTACACTACTCGAATCATTATTCGCTACGCAAAAGTGTAAATGTAGAAATCGCGTGAACTTGACCAGATTATTTAGCATGTTGGCGCTTAAAATTAAAATGCCATGCACATGGTCATGGGAAAGTGTACCCACGTAGATCTAGTCCCTGCACATGTTATGATTCTTATTTCGCGGCGCTGAAAATCGACCTGTATTGCCGGACACCGTGTTATGTCTATGGCGAAACGCAAAAGTCGCGAATCGCGCGAGAAGAAAATGCACGGAAAACAAATAGCAAAATGACATTCTCAAAACAAACTTGACAGCCATTCACTTTGCACGGGCATTAGGAAAATTGGATTATTTCATGAAAAAGGCATGTATTTGTCACTCATACGTTAGGCTAAGTTAGATGTGTAAATTTTCTAATTTTGTTTTGGTGTTCTTACGATGCGTCATACATTTCTTGATCACCCCCACTCGACTTGCACATTCGATACGTGTAGTCCCGCGCGTAGAACGCGCGTCCGGTAATTCAATAGTGTCCGGTAATACCATGCGTGGGCATACGTGTTCATCTCGTATGACGGGGGCCCTATTACCATTACCGTCCACAATTATTTCAGGTCCTCAATTTGTCGATCAAAACATGAAATCTACGAGTAGGTTTATGATAAAAAAGAAACTTCTGTATTTTTATTCCCTGGAATGGCACTCCGTATCAACCTACCAGTTTGTTTATATCGCTGTTCAAAATGACCCTAACCTTGTCGTAGTCTTCTTTTTCGTGCTCACAAAATCGGTATCATGAGAGGTTGTATTTCCGGACGGGTTGAGTACCCGGACACCGCGCATTAGAACGGCGCAATACGCGTCGGGGAAACATCGCGCGCAGTTGCAAACAGACACCCGGTGACGCAGCTGTTATTTTTCTTCGCATAAATCCTGATTTTGCATGGAAATTCTAATGCTGATTATTTGGAAATTACGTTTTTTGGCAACATATTCTGAAAAAACGCACAAAATTAAGTGTCCGGTTACTCAATTATGTTTTTTGGCAACATATTCTGAAAAAACGCACAAAATTAAGTGTCCGGTTACTCAAGTCCCCACCCTACCTATTACCGTCCAAAATTTCCTTGAGGTGTTGTTAGGTCAGTCCCCTCATACAAAGGACAGACATCATTACCAGCATATTTTCATGCGCGTGAATTCACGTCAACCGGGCAGGATATGAACTATTGCTTGTCAGGCGGATTCCTGACTAGGAGCTCTCCATGTTTGTGCTCACCGAGATCTTAACACGATATTAATGAACATTTACATCACATATACAACCATTTTTTACTTACGATGTCAGTGTTTTCAAGCAATTTCTGTCCATAACGGGCATCGCTTGAACACTTCTTCTTCGTAGGGAACTGCTGAAACTGAATGCGCATGCACGATACTGTAATAGACATGTATACTCTTGAACTTGGCGTATTTATGCATACATTCTATATTAATAATTTACCAGTGTCTTTCAAAGACTACTTCAAAAGGCGCTCTGATACTTACCATTACTAAACAACACAAATTAATGATCTTTCTCATACACTCAATAAGAAAGCTTTCTCTGATCATGGTATACAAGCAGCCGGCCTAATCCTTTCGAATTCACTCCCTAAACTAATCAAAGAATCAAAAAATACAAAACACTTTCGAAACCTACTTAAACGTTAGCTGATTAGTAATTATGAGTAATTTCTTTAGAGCATGTCATCATTTGTCTTGTCGTAATGGTTTTTGTCAGAGTCTTTTTTTACGCGTTCAACTTTTGTTAATTGTTTCTTTTTTCTGTGTATATCATGCATTGTATACATATTTTTGTAAAGGTGTGGGCTACTTTCGGGCCTTACTGGCTCTCCGGCTCATTCCTCCATTTGTCAGTCTTTGTATTTTACTGTTATTTTGAGGTGTTTAGGTCTATATTTTATCATTGTAAATTTTGTTGGAAACAAGGAAAATCAGCCATTTTGACAAAAAAATTGGATGAAAAGTTGCGAGTGCAGTGAGTGAGCGAGAAGCTGAGAACAAATAATTTCCATGTTTTTTAATCGAAAAATTGAATGTCAAAAACACAATAAAAAATGCTGACTGACCGACCCTCCCTGGAAGGTTTGACCGCCATTTTTTTTGTCACCTAATAGGTATAATTTTGTGAAAAATGGATGTGTATTAACAAATATTAGGGCGTGTGAAATCACTTTCACCTTTGGGGCTATTATACATGTAAGACTATGTATTTCACCATAAATTTACCTCTGCACCTCTGACAAATTTGTTGTAGGCCAGAGCATATGAAAAAATATGTTACAAACAACACACTCACTTGGCATGCTTTGTTGTCATTGGTTGCAAAATCTTGCATTTTCCTTTAAAAGGTCATTTTACCAATTAAAAATTATTTAAGGTTCTCATAATTTTGTAGACTTTAAAAGAAAAAAATCCAACTACCCATAACACACATTGTGTAATACCAACATCTCAAAAGTTACTGCTGGCTACTTGAGTGCACATAGCAATCATTGCTCTCATCATGACTACCACTGGTACACTCATAGTCATCTTCCCTATCCTTTCCACTTTCAGCAATATGTCGCTATAGTTTCTCAGAGTATGTGACAAGGACCATGCCGATTGTCTTTTTTGTGTGTGGAATACATTGTAAATCTGCCACCTTGTACTGACACTTTACAATTAAATATAAACTTTTGGTAAATGTTTTCCATGGAAGATCATTTGTTATGTTCATGTGATAGTCTTCAACCGCATGCGTCTTCAACCGCATGCGTCAACGCTACCCAAATCTAATTTGGGAGGACTTCGGACAATTTCACCCATGAACAACTCCAGCCAATGTGAGTACAGACACTATCCCAACATTCACTTCCAACATCAAAATCAGTAGGTGAGAGGATGTATTCCCCGTATGGGTAATGCATCCTCTCACCACCAGAATCCTTCATCAACAACAGTCATCCTCCAAGCACAGGAACATTACACAAAATTATGTGCAACATCAAAACAGTTCAAGACATGTACCAGTAGGCCTACATTAAAATCCCTTCAGCATGCCTTCAACAAACACTGCATGTAGCCAAAGTAATTGTACCTGTTGATTTTGCTAACACCTTAATCTTTTAATTATTGTCCAACACTAGCATTAACATGTAACTCATACCCCCAAATCTTCGGTTGTTCATCATTTTCCTCATGAACAGGGGGATGGTAGTCCAAAGCAAAAGTCACATCTTGGTCGTCTCGTTATAAAGAAGTCCTTGGGACCCATGAAATTGTTTCTTTATAACGAAATTTCTTTATATCAGGGCTGCCAAAACAATAGAATACAAAGGAAATCCAAGATATGGGACCAGAGATTTTACTTCTTTAAAATGAAATTTTGTTATATCAGTGTTCTTTATAACGACAGTGCACCGTAAGTGAATGAGGGAACAACTTCTTGAGGGGAGTGTACCTGTAAGGGCATTCCAATACTGCCACGACACTTCCCCCTATACTCCTCTCGAGAGGTTGTTCCCTTGTTCCAATACTTGCTTCACTTGAGAGTGATGACATACATCATAATGTGAATGAGGGAATCGCCATTGTGAAGGGAGTGTACTTTCTCCTGGTCCATACATGTACTCCTCCACCAATGCTTCACGTTTGGACCATCATTGATAAAAAAAAAATAGTAATTGTCTTAAATACTGTATATACTTTGGAGGTCAACAGACTTTTCCTAAATATAAACGTTACCACTCAACACACGGTCCATGGTGTCATTGTCTTTTATTGGTCACTGCCACGGGCGGGGAGGGATATCTTATCCACATTCTATGATCCTGCATATCCTTCACCTCTAGAACACCATGTACAGTGCACTCTCATTATAAAGAAGTCCTCGGGACCCATGAAATTTCTTTATAATCAAATTTCTTTATACATGTATCAGGGTTGCAAAAACAATAGAATACAAAGGGAATCCCAAATATGGGACCAGAGATTTTACTTCTTTATAATGAAATTTTGTTATATCGGTGTTCTTTATAACGAGAGTGCACTGTAAACGTTTCTCCACAACATTATCGCACATCAAATAAGCACAATTCCAACACGTAAAAAAAAACCCGAAGCGCCCTACGAAGTTATTTAGAATTTTCATTATTGTTGGGATATCCATGCATAATAGGATTTGCACATGTCTATACCCATCATGCTTCCACCCCCCCCGGATGCACCACAACATGTATACATCTACAGGTAGCCCCTTTCATCTGGCCAGACGCAACACATGGCATCTATCTCTAGTTCCGAAAAACTCTGGATATAGATTGTGATTTTATTGCATGCGCTAACGGTGCTACAGGTATTGAAGATTGTATAATGCAAGTGTTTGAATTCATTTGGTGGATGAAAAGTTGTATTCTACGCCGTTTTGTGCGTCATTGCAGCGCTGAATTTGGTGTGTTTGTCGCTAATTTCTGACAAATTTAGATAGCTTTCCTGATGGTATTCCATGCAAAATTTCTGTTATATTGATAAGCACTGATTCTTGTCCTTACCTTTGACTCGTTTCTTGTCTGTTATAATCATTTAATAGATGAATTACTTGAATTCTGAGCACATTTCAGTAATACCAAAAATCCAGCCCGTTCCTAGTCCCACACACGTATTTGTATGTACCTTGTGCCCTTACACTGTCTGCTGTCTCGATAGCGTAAACAAACTTGATTACCATGATTGGTAAGTCGCACGTGTATTCTATGACCCTTTTCGGTATATAAAAGTATTAATGACTGCTTTAATTTTCGAAACATAGTTGTTTCTCAAAGCAGTCATTAATACTATACTATTATTACCCTGGCTTTTGCCAAAAAGCATTCAGGCACTGAACGTATTCAAGATACTACCTTTGGGTATCATTGTCTAAATAAAAAAGTTTATCATTAAAATCATGATTTTTGGCAGGATGTTTTTTTAAACTTTGAAAATAATCGTACTGGACTTCTTAATTGTAAATCACAAGGGCAGGTAGTCATAAATGCATATTAAGATCAAGTATTGTCCCCTGTATCATAGAGCGCTGTCCTTATCCTTTAATATGTACAATAATTCTGTAACCAAATGATCAAACAAAACTTATTTCAACATGAAATCAATTTCTCATTGTAATTTTATCGCTGGATACACTTTTATTTGTCTTCTTTCTTACCGTTTCCTAAGCGCGGTGAGAACTTGTTATTATTATTGTTATTATAATCAATCCATGCGTAATACACTGTCGCTCATAAAGGTGGATTTTTTTGTTACCCCAATTTATGGAATTATTTTAAAAATAATTTAAAAATAATAGATATAGATAATAGTATACATACTCAGATTTTATTGAATAATATTTTGACAATGTGTGTTTTGCGTGACTGCTAAAGCATGTGTTTGCTACAATGCTTATCAATTAGGGGACATACGCCATTAAGTCATAAATGACAGTAATGAGGATCAATGCCCCACAAAAGGGCACTAATATAGCACATCGACACGGTTTTGATCCTGGGGCCTCACAGTTACGAGGCCATTGCTTTGTCACTGAACCATGACTGTTCGCAGCGGGGGCTAGGGTAGGGGGCAGTTTTCATAAATAAAAAAAAACACAGAAAATGCAATAAATTTTCAATAATTTATTGCATTTTACCCGGTCCCCAAAATAAAAAAAATCTTCTGGACGGCCATGCATTATGGCTCAAGGCATGGGCACAGAAGATTTTTTTATGTTGGGAACCGGGGTAAAATGCAATAAATTATTGAAAATTTATTGCATTTTTTTTCTTTTTTACAATGAATTTTATGTAAGAGATAGAAACAATGCATGGTCGGATACAATTTATTAGTGCAAGATTGAAGATTTTAACGATTGATCATAAGTCGAATTTTATGTTACGGGGCCCCGGTTGAACCATATTTTTAATACGTGACAATGCATTGTATTGCAGACAGCACTGTGGGCACCGCATTGTAGTGCACTGAACTCATGTGGCATCACATGCACAGGAGATTCAGATTGCCCTGGAGGTGGAAGCTATGCTTATGGTTATGCTGAATATGACTGTGAGTTTGTACTGCCTTCTGCACACGAGTCGTCGATTCGATTGCGTCATTAGGCCTATATGCGCTAACCAACCCTGTGACGCACCAATCCCATACCCTTGAAAGTCAACGCATTGTCTCCACGGCTCATTTTGCATTTACCCCTTATACGATGTTTCTCTCACATCACGTGTCAAAGACGGCACGAGTCACTGACGCAGTATCGCGTCAGGCAATAACGCATCGTATGCAACGGCTTATTTCCCAGTGATGGGAGTGAGACATCGGACAACAATCGAATGCAAAATGAATATTGCGCATGGCTAAGCGTGTGATAAGGCTAATGCTTTCATAGCATAATTAGCGCAATTAATGACGCAATAGCAATGACGCCTCGTGTGCAACGAGCATACTGTAGCTAGCAGGTAAAACAAATTTGTAGTCTTACTTTAAAAGAAAAACGTCATCCACAGAGAGAGGGAAAAATGGGTTGCGTTAATAAAAGAGAAAAAATTATTTGGCACCTTTTTTTAAAACGACACTCGCTCCAACATTAAAAAATAATCTTCTTCAGGCTGATTAAGACGCATTTTCGTTTTCTAATTTCAATACCAACATTTTGTAAAGCTGTTTAACTCATCTAATTTGGATATGATGGATGTTTAAATCGATAAGTTGGGATATGTATCAAATCAATAGGCACTCTAAAAACTTAATTTCCATTGTGGGTGCATTTTTTTCATGCGCTAGTAAATATTACATCCATCATCATGGTAATTAATGACGTAAACATATTGATAGATGATTATTATTATCTAGGTTTCCTTTATGGAAAATGTATTCATATTATACATCCCCCGCTCGCTATATTACTTTTTCATTAGGTTGTGAGAAATGATTTGGTTGTCAATTTATTAAATTACACTAATTCTCATAAACTGTGACTTTTAGCGTGTGGGATTGTCCATGTTATTGAATTAGTTGGATTGATGAATACCATTATGCTAGAGTCTTTGAGGCAAACAAAAACTGTTGTTGGGATCCAGAATTTGCTCGAGCGACATTTGCTCCGGTGCTTATTAAATCAATGATATGAGGTGGTTAATAATTGAATACCAAGAATGGCAGTGTGCTAAACATGAGCGCTATATACAAGACTCCACTATTGTCGTTATTATTATTATTAGATATCCCATAATCACACCACCAAAGCGACTCATAACTGAAAAAAAATGGATATCGTTATATTTTGTTCGGTCTGATTTCAGTTCGATGTAGGTTTCGTTCGCTTGAGCTGTTTCGCGATAAGGTTTGGGTTGGGTTTAGGATTAGTTTTAGAGTTAAGGTTTGGTTTAGTGTTGGGGCCATGCTTGATTGTATTACTTCCATGAAAATTGGAGATCGACCCCAGAGCGATAGACCTGGGAATCATTAAAAAAACGTCATAAGTTATTTTTTACTGACATCCCATTCGAACGCGCCTTATATTTGATAATATTTGAAACACGCGTTGGAATGGGTGGTTGGCAAACGGTTTCGTGAAACGCTGACCTGGTAACTTACTTTATGCATACTTTTTAAATAAAAATGTCTCTTAACGACTGAAAAACTTGCCATAGGATTGGCCGACATAGCAAACACTAGTATATGTATGCAACGTGTATTTCATCCCTAATAATGCCATTTTGTTAATTAAAAGGCAAATTAATCGAAAAGCTGGTCACTTCGGCCTAAATTCACAAAGGAGGTTTGTCGACAAACCTTTAAGTGCGTTATTAGTGCAGCGGCTTAGCAAGAAAATTGTGCACTTTTTGAGAAAAGCATGAAACTTCTAGTATAGTTAGCTTTCACCATAAGATTCATTTTCAGATGTGGAGGGAAGTGAGATTTGACCTCTGATGACCTTGAGAGGTCAAATCTAAAATGGCCGCCACTCCGCATGGTCTAATGTACAAACACGCTTAGCCTTTGAGCCATATAGTCCAGAAACACATTCAAGGTGTCATTTCCAACTAAATTGGGGATGCCAATTCATTTAGTAATACTTTTGAGATCGCCAGAATTCAGGGTTTTGCATTAAGGTCAAGGTCAAGGTCAAAATTGAGTTTTGAATGTTCACAACAACAAAAAAAATCTCATTTATTTGTCATTTGTTCGCCCCTATGTTCTCAAATTTCTTTAAGAGTGGTTCCCCTGCAGACCATAAGATTCATTTTCAGATGTGGAGGGAAGTCAGATTTGACCTCTGATGACCCTGAGAGGTCAAGTCCAAAATGACCGCCAGTCCCGCCTATTCTAATACACTTAACTTTTGAACCAAATAGTCTAGAAAAACGATTGAGGTGTCATTTCTAACTTAATTGGTAATACTTTTGAGATCATTTGAACTCAGGTATTTGCATTAAGGTCAAGGTCAAGGTCAAATTTGGCCCAAAAAGTGATTTTTTTTTTTTGCCTCTTTTTTTACACTAAAGGAGTCATTATTTACAAAAAATAAATAAAACGGACACATGTACCACCACTTCGACTACCCAGGGCAAAATGTCATAGAGCTGCTTAACGGCCGATTATGTGCTTACGTACGAGTTTCTACTTCATAGCGCTGCTAACCGTATAAGCACACGACAATGAATACGGTGCTTACTGCAGGAAAATGAATTTTGTAACAATGCAAATCCATTGTGAACGCGCAAGGTGGACACCTTGTTTTCTTGATAACATGTGAGACCTAATTGCTAACCTGCTTGAGCAAATTCGTCTGCTACAGTTAGCACGAAAATTTGCTTACCGGTAAGCAGCTTAATGAACTTGGGCCCAGAAGACAAAATAAAGCTATGCCAAATACGAACCTGCTCATTACCACAGCTATACACTGTTAAAACAAGTATTAAAAAACTGCGGGTTAAAAAATTGTTGATTAAAAAACGCTCAACCTTGGTTAAAAATGTAGTGTTGATTAAAATTTACTTTTAATCTTGCGTTGGTTAAAAACAGTGTTGATCAAAAATTATTCCTTTTAACCTATGTTGGTTAAGTCTAAGTCGTTGGCAAAAATTGTAACCCAGCATGGATTAAAAACAAAATTCCGACAGTAATAATAGCCCCCTTCCGGTTAAAGTTTAATCAATGTTGATTAAAGTACTGGTCACGTGACCCAACGGAACGATATCGAAGCGCGTAGCTCGCGATCGCTCGACATACAATAAAGTACATGCAAAGTACATGCAGTTTACGCGTGCGACAAAATTAACAATGGAGGTTGTCGCGAGGACCTGAGAAATGGGGGTTTGGACGGTCTTATCTCCGTGTTTTCAGGTAAGAAATTATTTTAATATTATCATCATCAATTCTAAGATTGTAAGGAAGAAGTGAAATAAGGTTCTTGCTCAAATCAAACACGATTTGTGTCCCCTAGGCTGTACGTAGCTCAACCAAGTAACATTTTACTTGCACCGTGCACCTGGCTAACGTAAGCACACACACACTCATCAGTCTGCAAGAATCTTCAACCGTGAAGGAGGCAGACCCAATTAAAGAAGGAGAAGTGTAGGCCTATTACGGATCACCTACCCAAATTGCATGCATGAATAATAATCTTATTTTTTAAATCTAATTGTATCTAATTGTTTAAAACAATTTAATATAAAATAAGATGTCATCATAAAGTAAAACGTCGTCATGCATGCAATTTGGGTAGGTCATCCGTTAGAGTTACACTTACTGACTGAGCTACAACCTACGGGCCGGGACACAAAGCGTTTTTAATTTGAGCAAGAACCTTATTTCACTTCTTCCTTCCAATCTTAGCATTGATGATAATCATATTAAATAATTTCTTACCTGCAAACACGAGGATAAGACCTCCAAACCCCCGTAAGTTTAACCAACAGTGGTTATAACTGTAACCAACAACCCACTAAAGTTTAACCAACATCGTGTGAATCAAAAAAGAATTAACCTACAATGGTTACAATTTTAACCAACGACCCATGTAAGTTTAACCAACAACATGTGAATCAGCCCCGAACAAAGCATAAATAACCAACAAAAGATTAAAGTTTTAATCAACAAATGGTTAAAGTTTAATCAACACCATTTTAACCAACATTGAGCAAATTTTTTTAACCAATAATTGATTAAAATTTGTAATCAACCACAGGTTAAATTTTAATCAACAGGCTGTTGGTTAAAGTTTAACCAACGATTGTGTGATTCACCTGGTAATCCGTGGTTGATTAAAATTTTAACCAACTTGTTTAAAAATTGTAATACTTGTTCTAACAGTGTAGGTATCCACATAAATTTAGCACTGCATGTACACAAAATCAAAATCTAACAGTCTCCAGAACAAGAGCAAAGTGCAGTGCACTTGAGTGCAGCTTTAGCACATTTGCAACGTCCAGTGCACCCTTTCTTGCAGCGACAGTGTATCAATTCATGGCACGATTTTGATGCCTCCGGGAGAGTGGTCCAAAGAGGCTGCCACCCAGTTATTTCGTTTGTCCAGCCCCAGTCAGATGGCTCTGGCATCTCTGGATTCTTGGCCAATGTCTGGTTCCAACAGTTGGCCTGGTAGCAAGTGCGTTTGATGTGCTGCTTGAGTGCTGCCTGGGTTGGAGGAATGTTCTCCAGGTTTCTAGATTTCTGTGCGAAGAGCTGTTTCCTGGCATCATTAACTTCCATGCTCTCACTGGTTCGGTCGTACATCAGCACTACAAATCGCTCTAGCAGTAACATTGATCGTTCACTGACCTCACTTGGCATGCACAGGAGTTCACTAAAAGCATAATTCACCTCTGGGAAAGACTTCCAAGTTTCCCAGGCAGTCTTCTTTCCTCTGCCAGCGAATAGTGCAGAAACAGTGCCACACCCGGTGAACGCATGAAAGACGTGGAGAGTCATACACTGTGTCGGACTCATGGGGGCAACCATTTCGTGAACAGCTATGTACCGAAAACTTGATCCAACACCGAAAGCGATCCACAGCTCATCAGGAGCTGCCTTGCTGAATGAAGCCACGGCCAGTTCAACCACATCAGTATCAACGGTACGTATGGTTATCTTTTTGCACCCTTTTTGCACAGCATCTGCCACATGCAGAAGTAGACGAGTGTCAGCCTCCTCGTGCGAGCATGGGGTAAGGCCTGCCAAGTGTGACTCAGCAGGAGAACAGAGTACTCCACTTCCATCTGTTGCGTATAGTTAATTGTCCTGTGGTAGAGGAAGATTAACGGCTTCGCGTGACAGGAAAGCAAATAATTCAGTTTTGTTCTCATCGGCTCGGAGGAAGTCCTTCCAGTATTTTGGCGGCACAGTAGAAGGAGCCACCCTTTTCCTGGTGCCCTTTCCCCTTTTCTGTCTTGTTGAGGCTTTCAGGCTAGCAGGTAAGTATACATCCCAGACAAGGTCAATGCGGATGCTTTTCTCTAGTTGAGCAAAGATCTATGGGGCAAACACTCTTTCTCCATACTCTTTAATGTTCTTGATGTTCCATAATTGAGCATTTGAACCACAGCTGCACCATCAAAAATTATTGCTTGGGCCACAGGTGCACTATTGTTTTCGAGCAGATTTGATTCCAGGCAGCGAAGTAGATCTGATTCAACTCCGAACCGCATTTTTCCTCCAGTTGACAGAGCTGGCGGGGCTGCCTGGTTTTCATGGGAGAAGAAATTGTCCATGTCTCCATCCCGTGTCTGACACGAGATGTACAGCTGTGCCTTCTGTTTTGACATAACCTTGGCCGGCTGCCGACTGAAAAGTGGCAACTTGTTCTTAGGAAGTGTTTGTGTAATAGGTGTTGTACACTGCTCTAGCCTTTCTGTCACAAACTTTGTGTACTGCTCCTCACCGAGGGTCACAATCCTTCTCACCGTTTTAGCCACTTGGGTGTCCATGATGTCGCTTGTGTCAATGACTAGTAGGTCTTGTCTTTGTTCTAGAAATGGATTCCCCATCTCTTCCGGTACGTTCACAAGTGCCGTAACATCCCTCAGGAATGCTGCCTGCACTCCAGGTTGCTGGTCATGGTGATGTTGTCCAGTGTAAGCAGAACCATTATTTTGCTCTATTGCCTGTTCCTCAAACTCTGTAGTGATCCTGGCAATTTCTGGCCCTGCTACCATCCAGCGTCGGAGTGATCCTGGATTGCCAGTAAGTCCAATAGCTCCTCCAGAACCTTTCACTGTTGCGTTGTTCTGCTCACGACACTGGTCAATTGCCATGGCAGTAAATTTGTTACTGGTTTTGTGCACTACAAAATTTCCAGACATGAATTCTGCTAGTACATCTGGGTGTTTTACAGCGAGAGTTGTCATGTCACGGATGTGTACGGAAAGCCATCTGGATTAGTGCGTGTGATCTAGGGCAAACATCCAGGGCATAATCTGCGTCAGGGATTCAACGTACAGCTTGAAGTTACCTTCACGAAGAGACCTGATGTACCGCAGCAACAGAAGCTCTAATGACAGGGTCTTAAGCCAGAAGTCAAAGTAGACACAGGCATTTGCTCGCCGTACGCACCACTCCTCAAAAAGCGGACTATCTGGTTGAATGGCATCAGTATCATCGAATGTGCATTCGTCAATGTAAGCTTGTTGGAGGAGAGTAAAAAGGCTCGCAGCTGTGCCCTGGTGGGCATGGCGGGTCTTGTTGACATGGCTGGCATGAATGAAGGAATTTGATGTCCCGGAACTTGCAATGTCGGCCTGTACCAGGGCGTTTGTCCAGCCACTGTCTTCCAACCAGTCTCCCAGCAACTTCAACATGGCCATCTCGATGTGTAGACCACCAAACATAATCACAAAGTGATCCTCTCCGTGAGTTTCTGGCCAGGTCCACTGAATTTCCTTGGCAAGAGCATACAGGGGTTGGTCAGCGGCAAGGACAGGAATTTGACCTGGGTTCAAGTGATGAACTGCTGCTACCTTGGTGCTAGTTAGTGAAATAAACTAACTGAAAGGTTTAAGATGGGGGACTATGCAGGGGAACCGTTCTTAAAGATATTTTAAATTGCTATTTTTAGTCAATTTTGACCTTGACCTTGACCTAAAATAAAAACCCTGAATTCTGGCGATCTCAAAAGTATTACTGAATGAATTGGCATCCCCAATTTAGTTAGAAATGACACCTTAATCGTTTTTCTGGACTATTTGGTTCAAAAGTTAAGTGTATTAGAATAGGCGGGACTGGCAGCCAATTTGGATTTGACCTCTCAGGGTCATCAGAGGTCAAATCTGACTTCCCTCCACATCTGAAAATGAAATCTTATGGTCTGCAGGGGAACCACTCTTAAAGAAATTTGAGAACATAGGGGCGAACAAATGACAAATACATGGGATTTGTTTTGTTGTAAAAATTGAAAACTTGCTATTTTTAGTCAATTTTGACCTTGACCTTGACCTAAATGCAAAACCCTGAAATCTGGCGATCTCAAAATTATTACCAAATGCATTGGCATCCCTAAATTAGTTGGAAACGACACCTTAAATGTTTTTCTGGACTATTTGGTTCAAAAGTTAAGCGTGTTTGAAATTTAGACCATGCGGACTGGCGGCCATTTTGAATTTGACCTCTCAGGGTCATCAGAGGTCAAATCTGACTTCCCTCCACATCTGAAAATAAATCTTATGGTCTAAACTAACTATGCTAGAAGTTTCATGCTTTTCTCAAAAAGTGCACAATTCTCGTTATATGGGGAGCTTATCCGCTGTACTATATATGACGCGTTTCGACTTGTTTTTACATACCACGCGTCGAAACGCGTTATATGACGCACATAAACCTAGGTTTGTCGACAAACCTCCTTTGTGAATTCGGGCCTGTGGGTTCGGGAGAGAAACATGCATACATTAGTCTATTGTCGCCGAAGCATAAGTCGTGCAATCAAATTCTATTAAATTAAATTCATATCATCTCTGAATAATATTGTTCAAATAATTAGAGCAATTTCTGTTGTCTGGTTTAAATGTAGGTGTGTGGCATGGACGCGGAACACCACCTCCAGCCTTGGTAAATAAAGTGTTTTCCTTTTTTTTTAGATGTTATATTATATCGGGAGGTAATTTCTTCTTCTTCTTTTTGCATGTACGGGTATATGTCCACATTATGCAAGAACACTCTTTTGGTATCATAATGAAACAACATATGACACTCTTCTCTTATGGTCTAGAATACAAAATGATTATGATAAAGTGAACTTTTCATGTCGTCTCATGTATACACTGACTGGTCCTTAATACGTTCTTGCCCCCTTCCCCTCTCATTTTCCCACACACTTCCCATTCCCTACCCCACACACTTTCTCACCCTATCTTACATCAAACGACTTGTTAGTAAACTATTCGACAAGCCCGCAGTAGCTCTCATAGAATATGGCCCTCACGGAACCCAGGTCCGAACTGGGCTCCAAAAGGGCCGTCTTTATGTTGGGGTCGGGCTAACTCGGCTCAAAGACAACTCAGCCCAGCTGCAAAAACGGTCAGTTTTTGGAGGTTAAGTGTTAGCTTGCGGGTTAGGGTTAGGGTTCGGGTTCGGGTAAAATGACAAAAACTTACCGTTTTCTGCAGCTTGGCCTAGTTGTCTTTGAGCCGAGGTAGCCCGGATTCTTTATTTTCTCGATAATCCTTATCCCTTCGCCCATTAAATTCCGGCGGGTGGAGTTTTTTTGTTGATTGATTTATATATCCAAGCTGTTAACAATTTTTGTTTTAAGTGAGTGGTACGCTTAAGTCAATGGCTAAGTAACTAGTTAGCAACCGTAACCTTTATCATAATATGTTATCTTACCATGCATTTCTTATCACCATTTACTTTAATTAGTCAGTATCAATTAACACATAGTGTACCACAAATTTATTGTTATTACAGGACCCTACTACGGACACAACAACAGAGGGACCTTACATTCCTACAACAATATCACAAGTATCGGACCAAGCTACAAAATCTCCACCGGATCCTACAACACCGACTTACACTAATACAGGACCAGCAATGGCACCTGATCTTACTACTGGTATGTCATTATCATCGACGCAGCTTCCGACAATGGTAAATACATCGGTAAAATTCAAATATCGACCGCTCTGAGGGGCACGGTTAAGACTATTACCCAGGTTTATGTCAAATTTGAACCGTGCCACCGAGACGAAATCGAACGGCATCGTAAAGTCTCGAGATCACTGAGGAGCTACATGTTTAACTGTGAACCGAAAAATGAGCAGTCAATATTTCTTTTATTTACTGCAAACTGCATTTTATTTACTGCTTTTGCGAGTGGATTGTCAAAAAGAGATATGTTGACGAAATGTGTATTTCGAAATATATTTACTATTATGTAGGAAATCTTCTAATCTAGGAGCAGTGCGCGCATATGCATGTATCCATAGTTAACATCAAATAGCCATTATCTGGTATCGAAAACAAAATATAAAGAATCAGAATTTTAACGGTAAGAGGAACAACATAGTTCATCCGTGAGACAAGACAAATTAATATTCTCTCTTAAATACAGGGTTATAAAAAAGAATCTCATCCAAAATTTTGGAAACAGTTTAAATACATGTAACATTCTTTGTTGTTGTGGTACAGTGGTTCATTCACTTTACTCTTTCAATCAAAATCGCAAACAAACAGTTGCGATCGATGTCAAGTTGCCAGCGATTTTAATGGATCGCGACTGTCTCCATAAGATCCAAACCCCATTATTTTACTTCCAATCTTCTTCTTTTTCATATTTTTTTATTTGTGGGTTGGGGGATGCTTGTGCCCCCGTTGCTCCATGGATCACTGGTTTTAATCCTAACTTTATTTTTTAACGTAGGTCTGCGGCAGCGGGGCATCTGAGAAAGCTCTCGAGGGCCTTTCATCTGGAAACCAGCAGTGCGGCTCAACCTTCACGTTCCACTTCGGTTCAGTGATCGATAGAAATGGTAGGGGCATGTACAAATGTCAATTCTTCGCTAAAATGAGCGCCACCCGTGTCATGATCTACGGACCTAAGTGTTTATAAGAAGCCACTACTATTATTTATCTATTGTTACCAACCAAATCGTGTGCTGTAATCACGGGATACACTGTAATTGTGCAATGGTTTCTCGAAAAAAGGGAAGTTAGTATTTGTTTCTTATACAGAATCTGGCGTGTAGATTCTCAAAGGGGATATTGCGACAAAATATGCATGTCAAAATGTGTTTATTTGCAAGCAGGGCAATCTAAGGGCAGTACGCGTATCTATTTTTGAAGGAAACCTCACCCCCAACAAATAACTTTACTTATTCTAAGAGATTTAATATCTTTTTGCCCATTAATCTACAAGATTCTCCACCAAAATGTTAAAGAGTTGCATAAGCAATTTTTTTCTCTCGTAAGGAATATTGTACGTCGCAGAGCAGGAATACGTCTTATATTTTTAGAATGCCTACACGTATTCTTTGTGGGTGAGGTCTCCTTTAAGGCCCGGTCACACAGGGAGGACGCATGGGGAACGCACGGCCGGCGCATAGAAAATTTGCTATTTTGGCCAGTGCGTTGTCGTTCGCTAGGCGTGCGTCATCACTCGTTACTCGTTCGTCGAGCGCGCTGGACCAACGCTGGACCAGCGCTATGCATGCGTCGACATTCGCTGTGTGCGTCGGGATTTTTTTGAGCATGCTCAAAAACGTGCGCCGAGCTCGACGCATGAATATACACGCCAAAGGCACGCCAGACATGCGCCGGAGCGCGCTAGACCAGCGCCAGACATGCGTGGAGCGCGCTAGACCAGCGCCAGACATGCGCGGAGCACACGCCCTGTATACGCACAGCGCGCTAGCTACACGCTGTGCATTTTGTGTCAGCTCGGTAGCTTTTCCAAAATTATGACAAAAGTTAGGCACACGGCCTTTTCCGATTTCCAATGCGCTGGCCGTGCGTCGTAGAACGCGGTGCATGCGTGGACCATTCGTCCAGCGCGCTAGCAACACGCTGTGCATTCGTGGAAGTTGTTATCATGTGCGCTCTGTGTGCGCCCTGTGTGCGCCCTGTGTGCGCCCTGTATGCGTCCAGCGCGCTAGCAACACGCTATACATTTGGTGTCAGCTATATGTATCTTCGACAAAAGTTGGGCGCACGACAACGCACTGGCCAAAATTGCAAATTTTCCATGCGCTGGCCGTGCGTTCCCCATGCGTCCTTCCTGTGTGACCGGGCCTTTAGCTTCATGTGCATCTATTGCGTCCTTGCACTGTTCGCTCAAGCAGAGCTATGTTCAGTCAATATCTTTCGATGTATATACTGGCTAGCTGTCAACGGTCAATTTCATGCCTGCAATTTTTATCAATCATAGGTCTAGAATCTTGATACGCCATGTGTGATACTCCCCCCTTCTGTCTCATCTTTACTGAACAGTGACCGTCAACCACGCCTACACGGCCCGGGAGGATATCAAAGATGGCGCGGAAATTGTAAAGCTCACCGACAACGCTGACGAGAACAACTTTGTCAGCATCATCAGCTCAGTGATCAAGATCGAACTCATTGACGGCAACACGACCATCAATCTCTCCGATGGATCTGTGCAAATAACCTTCATGATGCAGCCTACCAAAGGTTTTCCCCCAACGGTGAGGCAACACCATTGCTACTTGGTCAAACGGGAGGTTGAGTTCTATGAAAGGCGACGAATAATTTGTGTGCTTTTTCATTCTTTGTATACGTTATTTCTTAGTGTTGAAGAGAATACCAGGGCCCTGATCGTCTTACAAAGACTTACGATTGATCCAAACCAATCGCAAGTCCTCCAATCAATCGCAAGTTTGCAGTCTCCAATCTCTTATGCACATAGTTGCGATTGATATCAACTCTTTGTAAGACGGGGCCCTGACCGAACAAAAAATAACATTACACTGACTAATTGGTTTGCTAAATAACGCCGATTGACCAGAGACATGGCAATGAATGACCATTACGTAAATCTTGAATAGATATCTGATTCGTTTTCAGGTACTATTGATATAGATGAGACGGAAAGTAAAATATCTATAGTCGGTGACAATAATACACGGAAGCCTTCTAAAATGATGATCTATTCTTTCAAGATAATTCCTATCCTGTATAGTTATACATTTTCATCATTCTTAAGTTTGAACATTATCATCACCATCATTAATATAAGATTTATTATTGTTAATATATCATAATATTATCATTCTTGAGTTTGTTATTATTATTATTATCATTAATATTATTATAATAATTATCATCATTATTACTACTTCTACTACTTAAACTGCTACTACTATAGTTCTACTTTCATCATCATCATTATCATCTTTTCTATTTTCTATTTTTTGTTTAACAAAACTTTGCTTAATTACATCAACATATGATTTAGTACACAAATAATACACAGCAGTGAGGGCATTAGTAATAATTACCCACACGAAGTACCTTTAGAACAGTCTAACATGTCCGAAGTGATAGCCGAGGGTGTTTGGACTGTTTTGAAGGTACCAAAATGATGTGTATAATTTGTTTAATAAGATAATGTTTCATTTTTTAAATAAAATTATGTTTTATTTAATATTATAATTTTGATAATTATCCAAGTTACGCGTTCGACAAAATATATGCCTCGTCACGCGTACGCTCTCAACCAATCATTTGATTAGGATCCGCGTCATCATCTTTTAATGGCAGCTCCTTAGAGCAGAACAGTCCATTTATACTCCAAAATGTACTTTGATATATCCACCTTTTCTGTTATTATCTTCTGAGTTTTTGTTTGTTTATATATATATTTTTGTTGAATAGGACGGTTCGAGTGGGGTGCACTGTGCTTACCAGGTCAACGGCAGGTAATCAGACGCGATTCTAAATATCACATTTGGACTGTAATGACGAGTCACGTGTCCGACTTGCAATGCATTTGAGCATTTTCGTGATACGTCGAAATTTCGAGCTTTAACATTGACTAAACTGCATTACAAACTGGAGTCTTGACTTATAATTGAAGGTATTTTTTTTCTCGGGGGGGGGGGGGGGGGGAACTTTTTCTATATATGCGCCTCACTTTTTTTTGGGGGGGGGGGAGATTTCAAAATAAACGTCAAATCCAACATTGATACGTACAATAGGAGTTACATGACTATGATTTAAAGTATGTAAAGTATCAACTTTTTCTATATATGCGCCTCACTTTTTTTTTCTTTTTTTTTGGGGGGGGGGGAGATTTCAAAATAAACGTCAAATCCAACATTGATACGTACAATAGGAGTAACATGACTATGATTTAAAGTATGTAAAGTATATAAGTTCTAAATACCGAGATTGATATATCAAACGTTTCAACACGTTACCAGGAGTCTTTAATTTACATTTTTGTATATGCATTTATTGTACGCTTGTGTATGATTTTATAGAATATTTAATTACCCTAGTGTTTGGTCAACTGATGGAGTCCAGGTCGTCTCTGTCGACTCTGATTCGGTTGTGTGCAGCAGCAATCATCTGACTAGCTTCGCTGTTCTGCTTTCACTCAAGGTCAGTCATTGATTGTTGCATTATCTGCTTGAAAATAAAGTTCAGTTCTTGTCGTGCGGTCGGGGTGAAAAAGAAACATGGCATGAAATTTATATGTTTTTTAAATTTTAAAATCAATAAATTGAGGAGGAAGGGGTGTTGGTTCCCTTTAATAATTGAATAATTCATGGACAAATTGCGGGATAGGATAGTTGATGGTTAATCAAATGGATCATTAATTGTTTTTCGCCTTTCATTATTATATTCAGTTTTATTGTTTTTGTTGATTATCATTATGATTAGTGATATTATTGTTATTATTATCATGATAATTATTATCATTATTATTCTTTTTTTACATGTAGCCGCCTGAAGGAGTTAATGCCCAAGTACAGAGCTACCTGTCCTACATCCTTGGTGGCATTTCTATCGCCTCTTTGGTTCTTGCTGTTTTCATCTACTGTGTGACTGGGTGAGTGTGTGTTTAGGGCGTTCCGCAGTAATGTTGAAGCTCACCTTAGCTGCTCAGGGCCATCTGGTTAGGCCAAAAAAAAAAAATTGTTTGGTTGTCCTCGATTGCTTTTCTGGAGTAGGGGCGGGCGGGCGGATTTTTTTTTTTTTTTTTTTTTTTTTTTTTTTTAACTCATTTTTTGTGTGTATTTTTTTGATTTTTTTTTTTGTTGATTTTTTATCTTCCCCATTTTTTTTTTTTTTTTATAATTTTTTTTTCCATAAAAAAATAAATAATTGGGATCGTCAAGCATTTAAACAAGCAAAGTCTATAAAACACTTTAATATAGTAAAAGACTAGTTTAATGTACAATGAATATCAAGACCAACACAGAAAGTATTTTGGGCTTTGAAATACAGCACCTTTTAAATCTCCATTGTACTACTTATAGCTACTTGCGCCCTCTATGTAGCAAACAATGCCTAATCGGTGACCATTGGTCCCCATGATCCTCTTTATCTTATATTAACTGAAAGCTGATTTGATGAGATAACCTCAGTGACCTGTCCAGTGACCTTGCAAGGTGGTCTAATCCCTCCTGTAAACTAGTACAGATGGGCTTTAAAATGAGTTTAAGAATGCTCAGAACCTGATTTGAATGAACAGGATTTTGACATAATAAAAATGGCAAGTTTAATAAATACCTAATTGCGTACTGAAAAGATCAAACTGGCAACGGGACGCATTTTGATCCTTGCAAATGCATAAAATGGTATGTTTGGCATTTAAGATTGCTCCCCCCAAAAGAAATTAAATTTAAAAAAAAATTAAAATTAAAATTAAAAAAAAAAAAATTGAATTAAAAAAAAAAAATATTAAAAAAAAAATAAAAAAATACGAGCGGGCGGTCGAGGACAACCAAACAACTTTTTTTGTTTGGCCTTATGAATTCGCCATACACAATGCCTGAAGTGCAGAGTGAAGACATGATCAGCTGGCCCTGCGCAGCTAAGGTGCGCACGAATATTACTGCGGAACCTCCTTAACACAAATAGCTTTTGGAACCCGGTGGTTTCTGTAAAGGTGTTGTTGTCTATAGAGGATAAATCACCGGACGGTGAACCACGAGACACGTGGATCAAATCCTTTTGATACTCTCTTGTATCAAAATAATGATCTGATTAATTAATATGCCATTGCACTCTTCCCTTATATAAACAGGTGTTTCTTAAAACTACTGAAGTTGCCTGCAGTCGATTCGGAACGCCTTTGTCATAATTTTTCTGTTGACAGGTAGAAAAAAATCCTGACGTGTCGCATCACCTCAGGCCTTTCTCTTCTACCCCCTCAATAAAATGTCTAACGGTTTGTTACAGAGCCTACAAGATGCTGAAGATTCAGATTCACATGAACCTGGCGATATGCACGGCCCTTGGACAGGTCCTTTTTCTCAGCTTGGCTGAGGCAACCGACAATAGGGTGAGAATGTTATTCTCCTCTTCTTTCTCAGAACCATCATGACCATCTAAAGAACTAAATTTTGTTTACAAATGCCAAAGGAAATGTTAAACCAAACAATGCTGAAGATTTGCCGATCGGTCAATTGAAAATGTTGTCATCGAAATCACTAGTTATTTTCTGTAGCATAGAGATTAGGTCATTAGCGTTCCAACCCGGATTCCCGGCGGATTTTTTTTCTTCTTCAACGTTTCAAAAACATCTCAATTTCAAGACTTAAATGAAGCAATTATTCGATGTCCATAATGTTTGTTTGGACTCTTTCTTGAGAAATCAATCTGTAAAGTGGAAGCATGTGTTTGTAAGACCTTAATTTCAATTCGGATAGACGACTTAGATTGTCTTAGGGTGCTTCAGGTAGACAAAACCACATTCATTCTCAAATAGAAGTGTAAACACATTTTTTTTTTTTTTTTACGACAGACACTCTGTAAGGGCGTGACAGTGACCCTACACTATCTGTTCACATCAGCTCTTGCATGGACCATGGTCGAGGGCGTGTTCCTGTACCGTACGACTGCCGTGGGCTTCAAGACACTTAGGATCGGGTGGCTGAGTCTTATCGCTTACGGTAAGACCGAAATCATGTGTCCACTATTGCCTGAAATGGCGATTTTCCGTTCTTAACTTGGCGCTGCCTATAGGGGCCGCATATACGCACCACCTGCTAACAATTCTTGTGGAAATGGGAAACAAAAATCGTATCATCCAACATATTATAAGCACTGCGTCATTTTTTAACAACTCGCATGACAAATAGTTGACTTAGCAGTCTTAAACTCATAGTAATAATCTTGCAATTACACTGTAAAAAATGTTCATTTAAGGGGAATTTCCCCACTGCTAAATTTGCTAAAACACGTATAGATCATGCACCGTGTTCATACTGTATTAATTAAGGCAGTACGTGGTACAAATACACCCTCTGTCAATAGCAACAAGTCGCTACGTTGGGCGCTAGTGAAAGTCCATTCAAAGGACGGTTGGGAGACTTCTAACAGTGTTCCTCCATTACTAACCTCATAACATATTCAAAATATTGAATGAAAGTTGTAATTAAGTGGTTTGTTCAACATGTTCAAAATCATATTTTGAAAATAAAAAATGAATTCCTAATTTTATACTTATTTAAAAACGTATCTGTTCTAAACTCTTATTTAACCGTTTAACCATATTTTTTCTTCTATTTGTCCCCCCCCTTTTTTTTCCTTCTCCTTCTTATAATGTTGTTCTTTTTCTTCTTCTTTTTCATATTCTATCTTATCATATCAATTACTAAAGGTCTTAATCTCATATTTGCTTATTTTACATTGCACTATTTGTATGTATCTTATATGTTGCAGTTTTATATGTAAATTCGAGTTAGGACTTTTTTTTGGTTGTAATCAATAAACCTTCAGTTTTTAATTTTAATCCAATTTAATTCATTTATTTCAGGAGGCTCCCTTGTAGTTGTAGGCGTGTCTTTTGGTGTTCTCTATGACACGTATGGAACATCTACATAGTGAGTAACAAAGGCTTCTGTGTATACATGTAATTGATCACTTGTCTATTAAAGGGGAAGTCTACCCTGATATTAAGTTGCTTTAATAGAAGCAGAAATTGGGCCCGTAGTAACAACAAAAACAAAAACTTCAAAGAAATTATATTTTCCCTGAAGAAAATGTGTAAATGAGATATTCACCCTACATATAATTATTGCACATATGTGAAACAATCAATTCCTTTATCAATATATAAATAAATGAAAGTAAATTAAATATCCTGTAAATAGCAAACTAAAGAGGAGCCGGCAAAATACGTCACAGTGTTGTTAATATTTGTTTACCTGATGACAGCTCTAACAAAATCATAACATTCCTTTTTTTAATCGGATATTGCTCATTTTTCACTTATTTGTTTCCCTTATTTTCCTGCTTCTATTAAAACCAAGTTAATATCATGGTGTACTTTCCCTTTAAAGAGTATATTCCGCTGTAGTTATGTCGTTAAAAATGTTAGATTATCTAATCTACATGTTAATTAAGTGTTCATTCCTTTACTTGTATAATTGGATATTAAGTGAAAATCCGAATTCTGATACAACTTTCATAGAATCCATTTAATATTCTTAAGAAATATCAAAATATTTCAGTTATAGCATTGGACTTTGCATTAGTTGCTGTATTCAGATTATACAATAACATTCAGTTATTTGTTTTATATTCTAAAGAACTTGTAAACAACCAAGTTTGTTTAGTATACTGGACTATAATGTGTATCTTATTTATGGCTCGCGATACTTGGTGAATTCTACAGAAAATAATGTAATGATCATGATGATGATTATAATAATGATGATGATGATATTATTAATATTTATCGATCATGATTACGATGATGGAAATAACAATGATAATAATAATAGTAATAATAAAGATATAATCTAATGATAATGATAATAATAATAATGATTATAATTATTATCATTATGATAATAAATCATTAATATTTAAAGTGATGAGAATACTTGTTTTAATGATAATAATAATGATAACAATAATAAAGACAAAATAAATAGTAATGTAATCTTAATTGAATAAAAATAAAAGTGTCGTGAAATATATTTTTTATTCAGCTGCTGGTTACACGTTGAAGACAACAGTATCTACATATTTGCAGGATGTGTCTACGCAACAGAACTGGTAAGATGTAGTGATTGGAGTTTACCTGATTTTTAAAGGAGGACTGAAGTAAAAACTGGCTATACAGTTTTTACTAGCTTATGGCAAATATTGAGCTTTAATGTAATTATTTCTTAGAAAGCACTGCATTTCTTTGAAAGAAAGAAGTAAATCTATAAAGAATAAACGTAATTTATGAAGTCATGAATTTGGTAATATGATATGATAAGATGATATGGTAACATGTTTATGTTTATTATTTTTTTCTTTGAAAAACTTAGCTTAATTGCTCATGGCTATACTGTAAAATCTTATATATTCATACGTATACATAATATATGAAATATCATATATATCTGCCTATCTATCTGCCTACCTATCTAAATGATATAACTTATTGTTTTGAACTTAGGTGTAAAGTTCTAATGAACGATATTTCTGCATTCTGTTCTGTTTGTACCCTTAGTTCAGTTTCACGGTGTTGTGGTTCGTCATGAAAGCATTCAGTTCACTAAAGGCAAACAAGAAGAAAGATGAAATCGACAAGATCAAGTAAGATCTGTTTACCAGTTCCTCAATAAATTATTCATCCCCCCCCAAAAAAAAAGTTTAAAGAAAAAATTATTTCATTCTTATTGTAACTTAATCAATGACGTTGACTAAGATGGTCAGCATTCTCTTGCCTTGCTTACAAAATCGGGCTACCCGCCTCCGACAGTATAGCAACTTTATTAATCCATGTTTCGTGGTGCAGTGGATAAGCCCCAAGTCTAGGATGCACCAGATACTGGGTTCGAAACCTGTTTAGGGCGCTTAATGTCCCCTGGGAAGACATTTTAGATCTACATTTGCACTCTCTAAACTTAGCCGAGGTAATAATTTGATCGCCGGGTCATCAGGGATAACCCTATTAATGCTAATGGGGCTACCGTGGGGAAACAAATCATATCGTTATTATCAACTAATCTGTTCTTTTCTCGCTTTTCTATACAGGGCAACGGCTCGTGCGTTATGCATTCTCCTACCAATCCTTGGTTTAACCTGGATCGCTGGAACCATCACCAGTTTCACCCAATCTGATGCTGTCATCTGCTTTCAGTACATCTTCATCATCTGTTTCTCCCTCCAGGTATGAAAACGAAAGCCCTTCAATATGGCTTACTTCGTTCGATCGGGTGACACGTCACGTTGGTCGTCGGTTACACGAACTTTCATGACTAATCAAATATTAACTCTAAAAGGGTCAGGTGTAAAGTTTGTGAAATGCACCCCTCTTACAGCCAAAGTGTCAGGTTCAGTTTACCCAACAAATTATTGAAAACCTACAACAAATTTACGAAAACTCGCCTCTCGATCCGACTCCCTCACCCGCCGGTCGCTCTGCTTCCCTACAGTGTCTTTCGCCCTCTTATTTGTTGATACCTTTGTTACGTTATATAGCCCGCCCCCACCATCAGAAATGGTAAAATTAACACCGTTTCTCTCATTTCTTTTTATTTTGTATGAATACAGGGTGTCTCCATCTTGGTGTTTCACTGCTTGCTAGTTCCGGCTGTAAGTTCTTTCTTACCTAGTCATATAACACTATTCAAACAAAATCTCATGAATACATGTAATATTTTTCGAAAACTTAAAATGAGGTAATACGGCGATAAATTACATTTGTCATGTGATTAGATATATTTTGTTAAATATTTACATTATACAACGAGAAAATGCCCCCTTTTTATTTGTTTATAATGTTATACTACCTTTGATTATTTAAGGACTCCTCATGTTTTCTGATCAACTTTACAATGTATCTACAATCATTTACTGAGAGTGCTGGAATAAGCTTAAAGTGGCTTAAAAGTCAACCTTAAGTTAAGCCTTAATAAAGGGATTTCTGCTAATATTATAATATACGCGGAGGTTTTTTGTTTACACACTAAGGATTTGTTCTATGATTCCTTTTCTTTATTCACTATAGCAACCCCTATATATATACAGGGCGTATCATAATAAAGGATATTGAAGTTTAATGACGATTTATATGAAAACTACTGATTTCATAATCAAGCATTTTATGTCTGTTGTAAAGGACAGAATGTCCCCTTTTTAATAACACCCAGATCATACTACTACTGTCACAGTTGACTGAATAACAAAGCATTGCTGTCCACCATGTGAAAGGTGCACTGTGACAAGTTAGCATTCACAGATAAATTATAAAGATTAGTGCTTGTGTCAGCCCAGACATATTGAAATGCTGAACAATGAGTGGATTATGTGTCTAATACCCCATTCACAGTGGCCTCAAACACCGCGACAGCAGCGGGACTGTCCCGCTGCTGTCGCGGTGTTGTCTTCAGTGTGAAGGCTCGGACCCGTTATAAACTATCGCGGGATAACACCGCCTAGCGATAACGCCGACACAAACTATCGCTAGGGACGCCTAGCTACAGCAGCGGGACAGTCCCGCTGCTGTCGCGGTGTTTACTCAGTGTGAAGGCTCTCCGCTATAACACCGCGACAAACACGTGTGATTTGTTTACTTACCTATCACTGACCTCTTTTCTACAGCAATGGGGAACATAAAGTGAAATAGAAATAAAGTAACCAGTGGATTCAAATTGATTTTATTATTATGTAGGTATTATAATTATCCAAATAAAAATATTTCACACTTCAAAAAATTAAAATATTCTGACTGGAAGCAATAAAAATGCTAGTTTTTTAAAAAGTAATATGATCGAGGATACAAAAAGCAACTTGACATGTTTACCGCGCAATTTCAAGCAAGTATTTCCGGTCATATCGGGGTCACTCGCGGGTCATGAGCCATGCATACACGTGTTTGTTACGGAGGTAATAAAAATCACCCGCTGCAGCGTGAATGGGTACATGATATTTATCCCGCTGCTGCAGCGGGATAACTTTTCTACTGTGAATGCATTTGTAGCGGTGTTATGGCGGTGTCGCCGCTCCGCTACAACGCCGCTACAAATTTCAAAACCACTGTGAATGGGGTATAAGAAGGAAATGTTATCAAACTTGGCACAGTGCACCTTTCACATGGTGGTGAGCAATGCTTTGTTATTCAGTCAACTGTGACAGTAGTAGTATGATCGGGGTGTCATTAAAAAGGGGACATTCTGTACTTTACAACAGACATAAAATGCTTGATTATGAAATCAGTAGTTTTCATATAAATCGTCATTAAACTTCAATATCCTTTATTATGATACGCCCTGTATATATATGTATCTACCTTTTTCTCTCCCTTTGTTTTGTTCTCATTATGAACTTTGTTTAAGCTATACGATAGCAATTGTATATAGACCACAGAAATCATATACGCATTGCATAATTCATAGTTATATTCAAAAGGCTATTGGAACTCCCAAATTTAGTTTTTTCTAAACTCTTTGCGTTCGTGTTTTGACAAAATAAATAGATACATTTATGAATAATTAATCACATAAATTGACAAACCAATAAACAAATAAGTAAGTAAGTAAATGAATAAATGTTCGCACATTAAAAAGGTGCTTGAAAAAACCACTGATATTTCCTTGGATTGATTATTCGAAGGTATTTGCGATCGTGTTATCAATATTTGTCCTCTCTCTCTCTCGATATTCATCTAGGTGAAAACAGCGCTTAAGATTCGGCTTGGTCGTCGTGTTGCAGATAGCACCTGGGCAAGTAGGAGGAGTTCCAAGTCAACCGCCACATCAACCTTTTGAAGAGAAGGTTGAGTTCTGGCAGCTATTTGTGAGCTTTTTCTTTCTTTTTTTGTTAGTGTGGAAGAGTATCGTTGAAAAAGATGTCAACTGAAAATGATTCATTTTCAAATGGCCTCACTTTAAAAATATGACACGTAACAGCAACAGGTTGTGGACCACGCTTTCAATTATGCAAGAAAACCCGTGTACCTTCTATATTTCACTGTCAGACATTATTGAGCGACTGACTGACATCTTTTTTCTTTGGTAATAACATACATAAAATGAGCTGTAACAGGTACATAGGCAATTGTATAATCACTAACCCACTACTTGTAATGGCCCAAATTAAACTGATTGAATCTTTGTGCAGCCCAAAACATACGACCATTCGGTAAAAGGGTCTGAAAATCAGACTGTTACTTAGATGATTGCAATCACAAAGTCGATTCGACAACTAGTGGTCGTTTTTTCCCATTAAGAGCCATTTTCAAGCCCTCTCGTTTTGAGGAAGGTTCTAAATTAGTATTATCTTTCAAATGCTGTTTGCATCTAACCTTTTTAATTTGTGTTCGGCCTGCAAATGGGATATAGTACCTTTAAATCAAGGAACCTGAGTTACGTCTCTTTGGAGCCAGAAGCACAACAATATATATGGTTAAATATATAGTTTAGAGCCATGTTGGCTCTTACAGACGGTGTACAGTATTTTGCAGTAAATCTCTAATTTTTAATTTCCATATTCAGGTATTGTATGGCCTGGTAGTAACAAGAGAAAAGGAGTTAAAGTGTGGAAGTTTGCATATTTCACCATTTTCTTGGTACACTATTTTGTAAACCATGGTATGTTCGTGTCTGTTACATTTCTTCTCTTTATCTCGACAAGTTATACCGACGATAAATGGTATGATATGCATGTACTTGACATTGCATTTAAATCTATTTTAAACTTGAACTTACTCAAACTTTGAGTATCGTTTTTTCCAGACTTCTTCAATTCAGTTATGAATTATTAAAATTTAAAACGCATTTGTTTCTGTGTTCTATGTCGTCAATATAACTGTAGCACAAATGTCAATTACATTGTATATAAATATATATATGTATGGGACCATGGACCTAGTATAAATGTAAACATTCAATTATTTACTTATTTATTTATTTATTTGAACATATTTCATCAGGATAACAAGATCAGAAAGGACTGGTTCACATCCTGGTCCTGAATATTAAAAGCTTACAATAAAACATCAAAACAAAATAATAATACATATGTAATGAGAACTGTTAAAATACCCATGAAGTCATGATAACAATATTTAGTGACCAGAATCTTGAGTAAAAACCAAGTAAAAAATACATGATATTTAATGAAATATATACAATCACAATAATGGAATCAAGTAATCAACTAATCTATTCAAAATCAAAACTCTATCACACTACAAAATATACTTGTATCATGAAGTACCAAATTAAACTTAAAGCAAAAAGAGCAAAAACAACGATGATATTATTCATAATTTGCTGAAATAGTTTTTTTTTAATACATGTTTTTAAAACAGTCGATGGATTGTGCATTTTGTAGGTTAGAGGGTAAATTATTTCATACTTTGCAGCCTTCGTAACGTAAAATTTTCTTGAAAATTTCAATATTAGGCTTGGGAAGGACAACAATCATTGAGTTAGCCAATCTCATAAATATTTAAAACAAATACTTGACAAAAACATTTCTATTCTTCTCCCGAGCTCAATGAAAAATTTGTATGTAGCGTTGTTTATGCGCCACATAATCTAAATTGTAGTATATCCTGTAAGTTGTAAATAGTTTGTTGATATTATTGCAAAAAACAATACAATTTTGAAGAAAGTGCATTTAATAATTGTAGGTGTTCTCTTTCTTCGAACTATATTGTAAATATGTTCAGGGAGTTAGAGAGGAAGAAGGGAAGGAAAAGGGTTTGGGGGTAAATTGAGTTTTAAAAAAAATCATAATTTTAATGCTGTATAATAATGTGTTGAAAAATATGAAACTCATTTTCTGAATAAAGTATTTAGTCTATTTCTGAATAAAAAAAGCAGTCCTTGTTCTAGATTTTGGGATGAAACAGCTGTTTGTGCGGTAATCATTTCCTATTATGGGATTGTGAGATATTCTAGTCCTAAACATTGTGAAATTATGAACAATGAACTATGTTGTATTTATGTTCGTTTATCAATGATACAACACCTTTGTTATAATTATGTTGCGTTTTTTTGTTAATTATGTTATGTACGTATAGAGTTTTGAGATACAAAATTAATGAATACAAAAAAAAAAAAATTACGATTGTATAAATTTAAATTATATTCAGTATTCAAAGAGCACATAAATCAAGTCATGTACGACGTTTACTTTATCAAAATCGTTAATAATTTATTTCTTTCGTACAAAATGTACATGTATAAATTATGTGAATTACAGGCTTTATTATGATATATCAAATGATATTGACTATGCTAAACGCATGCTGCTCAAATAAAAATATTTCGTTTGTCTATCAATAGGTGTCTATAAAAGAATCAACCTTGCAATCTTAATAGTTATATTTATATATGCTGAGGGTTTTGTGGATATTTCGTGTAAATAAAAAAATGTGTTTTATTCTTATTGCAGTACTTTTTTTCAACGACCATATAAAATTGGATAATTAATACATAATCGAATCTTAAGAGGCGAATAATTTTAGTCATGTATAATATTTCTATTATGAAAAGGGTAAATGACAGAGAAATTTTGCTTTTCAAATGTGTAATATGATACAGATCTCAGAGCTACATGTTTAAAAGTGTCTCGATATAGCATTTTTTTCTGTATATCAAATTGGTGTTCTTTTAAGGTGTACTTGAAGTCAGAACAAATTATGGCATTTTGAATAATAAGTCTTTTAAGTTTGGTGCCTTTTAAGTTTCACGATAGAGTTAGGTGTGACTATGCTTTCTTAAAGTGACCTTTAATCACTTTATAAAAGTGTTGAAGTTTTATGGTAATTCATTTTTATTGTATCAATTTAAATTGTATTCAGTAGTCAAACAGCAAATACTTCAAGTCATGTACGACATTGACTTTAGCAATAGCGTGAATAATTGATTTATGTCGGCCTTACAAAATGTATATGTATATGATATGTAATTACAGGCTTTATTGTGCCATATAAAATGAAATTGACTATGCTAATCGCATACAAAATACAGAAATATTTTGGTTTTTATAGAAGAATCAACCTTGCTATGTTAAGGGTTTTGTGGACATTTTGTGTAAACATTTTACGTGTTTTATTCTAGTGGAAGCATCAACGACTATGTAAAATACAATAAATAATACATAATTAAATCTTAAGGGACAAATATTTTCAGTCATGTATAATGTTTCTATTATGAAAAACGTAAATGACAGAAAAATTTCGCTCTTCAAATGTGTAATATGATACAGATATCAAAGCTTCGTATTTAAAGGTGTCTTGATAAAGCAATTTTTCCGTATCTCAAATTGGTGTTCTTTTAAATGTGTGCTTGAAGTCAGAACTAATTATGACATTTTAAATAATAAGTCTTAATGGTGCCTTCTAAGTTTCTCGATAGAGTGTGGTGTTACTTTGCCTTCTTTTAGTGATCTTTAATCATTTTATGAAAGTTTTAAAGTTTTTACGGTATTTAATTTTGATTGTATACATTTAAATTATATTCAGTATTCAAAGAGCAAATACTTCAAGTCATTTACGACATTGACTTAATCAATAGCGTCAATAATTGATTTATGTCGGCCTTACAAAATGTATATGTATATGATATGTAATTACAGGCTTTATTGTGCCATATAAAATGAAATTGACTATGCTAATCGCATGCTGCTCAAATACAGAATTTTTTTATATTTTATAGAAGAATCAACCTTGCTATGTTAAGGGTTTTGTGGACATTTCGTGTAAACATTTTACGTGTTTTATTCTAGTGGAAGCATCAACGACTATGTAAAATACAATAATTAATACATAATTAAATCTTAAGGGACAAATATTTTCAGTCATGTATAATGTTTCTATGATGAAAAACGTAAATGACAGAGAAATTTCGCTCTTCAAATGTGTAATATGATACAGATATCAAAGCTACGTATTTAAAAGTGTCTCGATAAAGCAATTTTTCCGTATCTCAAATTGGTGTTCTTTTAAATGTGTGCTTGAAGTCAGAACTAATTATGACATTTTGAATATGGTGCCTTTTAAATTTCTTGATAGAGTGTGGTGTTACTTTGCCTTCTTTAAGTGACCTTTAATCATTTTATAAAAGTATTACAGTTTTATGATATTTCTTTTTGATTTAGAGAGTATCACTATGCAAACATGTTTTAATAATCAAACATAATGATGATGGTAAAGGAAATCTTGAAGGTTAAAAGGTTTCCAAGAAATTCTGAGAAGTTGTTGTAGATAATCTTGTGTAATCTCAAAGTACTTTACATATCTGTGGTCACGTGGATCTACTTTATTCTGTGCATCGAAAGGTTGACCACATGCTACGTATTGTCCAGTTGGATTTAAAATATGATAGCTTTTCAAGGAACTAAAGTTGTCTGATGTTTATTTATTCATTTATTTATTCATGATTTCATTTAACAGGGTAGTTTAATCATTAAATGTGGTATTTTGCTTTCCTTAAGGTAATACAAATGGAATAACTCATATAATTATAATAACTTTGTCCTACTACCAAAATATCTCTTTAACAATTAGCATTGATCGAATTAAAGATAGAATCTCATTGTTTTCCCTACACATCCAACATTTTAGAAAACTTCGTAAAAGAGTTGCACATTCGACAATATAATTCACGAGAAGTTGAATGAAACAAAAGCAAACTGAAAAAGAAAGTGCAAGTGCCATGAATAATGGCATGAGAGAAAAAGGTGTTATTATGAGGTTTCAGATCAAACACGGTTATTTTCCAAATCGTTGAAACGTTTTAAAGGTAGTTTCGGCTATATTCCTGCCCGATTATTAAACTATTTGTTCTGGAATTTTAAAATTAAAATTCACGCTGATTACATTATCTCTTCATTTAAACACAAATTTTGCGACGAAAATGTTAGTGCGGCAAATTCAATAGAAGAGATATATCTTGTTGTTCTTGAAAGTTATATGGGAAAATGGAAAGTTACTGCCAAAAGCCCACCCCTATCCATATTGGTTTTCATTATTATTTGCATCTAGACTGTGCGGCCGATTGTGAATTTGGTCTACTTGTAATTCGATTAAATTGAAACACAAAACCTCTTAAAGTATGTTTTGAGCTACAAGGGCATTCAATAATATACGGTAAGATAGGGTTAATGTCCTCGGCTCAAAAGCAGATGATAAACTGTATTTAATAGAACAAAATATCTTTCAATTCATGTTTACTTACACTTTCTATTCCTTAGCAGTTAATAATGGAAGCTTCAAAACACTTTAATGTAATAATAATGCAGATAATAAACCAGCTAAAGGTGAAAATTGGTAATTATGAAATAACCTCTTTTAGGACGAATTGGACCGTGCGTCTCAATTTTCTCCAGCGCAATGTCCAAATCAATATTTGAGAGCAAACTGTTTGATGAACGATTGAGGATGAATTTTTGATAGATTCCTAATGATTGGATAGTGTTATAAACTGACAATCCATTTGAGAAATAAAGGTGCATTTTCATTTTTCTCCCACATACAATGTTATGACGTGTTTCTTATGTTAGGTGTTTTCGTTTACCATTCATGAAGCTTTAAATGAGTGTACTGTGATTATAAATAATTCCACACATATCCATTTAATAATTAGTAAGACTGCATGAATATATTTCGAATGATAATTGCTCCGTGGTGAATAGTACATACCAGCCAAATAAAAACGGTCAAGCTAATTATCTGGGACCCAACACTACGATACTCCTACCACAACTCAAACCTACCCTTAAACTCAAACGCAATAGACCAGTTCACGGTTAGCACATTACTGCAATGACCCCAACTATCCACATATCTTCAAAACATGAAGAGGTTCCACCTTGTACATTTTGAAATAATCACTCCTACAGCGATAGAGGTGCTATATAAATAGCCTTTTTTCCCTTTTCAAAGAATACTTCCGCCTGTGTATCATGGAGTGCACTGAATGTGCATGAATGAATAATGATTACATAACTTTCATGAGCACGTATCCAGTATTCCGTCTCCTTGTATTTCAAAACTTGTTCTGCAATGACCTTTATCTGCTCATGCTCAGACTGCAACCGTGAACTGGCTTATTGCAATCAACTCAATCATTATTCATACGTAGCCGAATTCAACATATCAAGGGGGCACTTGTATAATGGGGCTCCGCCGAAGCAGGTTCGCCCTTGATCTCAATAATATGCATATATATATATACACCTTACGTCGTCATTAGACGGTCATATGTTGTGAAAAATGAGTCATTATTAGACGTGGTCATTAGCATGACATTTTCATGTCCCGTTAACGGTTAAACAATAGAACTACTGCCCTCTACGTACCTTTGCAGGCAGAGAAAACTAATAGGCCACCCAAGAAACCATAGGTTTATTCATTGGTCATTAGTTTAGTTAGTTATATTGTTTTGAATTTAGGGTAAGGGTTAGGGTTGGGTTAGGGTTAGGGTAATAAACCAGTTTGTGTGATGTCCTGTTAATGTACCATGTAAGGGTTAGGGTTAGGGTATCACTCTCTTGTTCTCCCCCTCTCTCTCTCTCTCTTTCTCACTCTTTCACGTACTCACACGCCCATTGTCCCCCAATATAGAGTAACTCCTGATTCTAAACACTGAAAATGTTGGTATATTGAAAATTGATATTTCAACGGTGATTGTTGTTAGTTTTTTTTCTCCATTTTAAATTCTGGCGTCGGAACATAACGTCTAGGCATTATTATCACAAATCGGTCCAAGCAAAGTGTTATGTGTTTCCTTAAAAAATACTGCATGTGAGATCAAATATCATGTCGGTAGAGGTATAAAGCAATAAACGGGTCTTTTACTGAGGTCTCGTGCTATCAGTCATATATTTGACCAATAAGACACTGCCACGTCACAGCACGAATTCAAACTACGCATGCTCCCTTCGTGTTCCCTATCACCCCCACCGCCCCCCCCCCCCCCAAAAAAAAAAAAACGGGAGAAGATGCTATTACATGCAACGATAATTAGAGCCAGAGCTACCACAGACTTATGATTTGTGTTTTGGGAGCTTTTGAATAAATCGCCGTCGCAAGGTGAACGAAAAGTGTGATAAAAATAATGTGCTTATTGTTATTTTCGTACCAAGGGAACCGATCATTAAGATATCATTATCCATCATACCATTAGCTGCTTCATAATGGATGGTCGTCATGGTTATCCTAATGACAAACCATAGACTAATGTATCAAAATGTATGAGCGAAAAGTTAGCACGCGCGGAGTGCCTCATTTGCGCACTAGCCGCATGCTATGGTGACTGTTCTGTCACAATGGATTACGCCACGCCCCTGCTGAAATCATCTTCATCTCTCCCGGAGGAAAACAACTCTATCTACTTTTGCAGCATCGAAGCTCCGGTCGCAGTGTATCACAGGACAATAAAACAAAAGCAAAGTTACCATTGGTCTCTCACGAACGGGAATGTTGCGATTGCATGATATATACCATTTCTCTTTTTAAAAGAATATTGAACAACGGTAAAAACTACTGAACTAGCGCCAGATTGTGATGACAAAGTCACACCCAGAGACAACAAAAAGGAAGAATCGTATTTGCTTGTGAGTCGTATCCAAAGGGAATCAGATTGATGTTTTGAACTTTATTTCGAGATTTACTTGACACGCGGGATGGAGCGTTTTCTACAGGTGAGTTTTATGGTGAATACATATCAGCTTATCATATACTAATATTCCGCTTATATAGCGCTTAATACAATGCCTCTAAGCGCTTTATAGATATACTATTACCCCGGTCATTGGATTTAGTGCTTGCCCGCACAAACTGTGTGCATAATCTCCACTCCCTGGGAAGAATTCCGGCCAGGCGTTACTTGACGCTCAAAATTTGTTTTACCAACAATGACGGTCGCATCCTACCGGGTACCCATTTAACACCTGGGTGAAGAGTAGCAAGTACAGGTTAATATCTTGCCAAAGGATATTAGTGCCGCGTCGGGATTCGAACCCTCGACCTTCGCAACTCCAGTCAAGCGCCTTAAACCACTCGACAACGACTAATTCAATTTTACTTGTTCTACATTTTATACAGTGCGTCCCAGAAAAAACGAAACCGAGAAGTATCGATGTTCTATCATAACTTAATCACAACTATAATTAATGAATGATACATATTTGGAAAGCTTAGAGTCTCCTCTTTCATGTGATGCTACTCAGATAATGCATATTATACGCATAAGTGATTAAAAGCAATTTGAAGGAAGGAAACCAAAAAGACATTTGGCGGGCGGTATCTGAATTTCGAAGACAAATTCACATTTCTAGAAAGTTGAGTTTCTGCCCTTTCACATGACACCTCAATCAGGAAAAATGAGCGAGGAATGACAAAGTTCTGTTTGTTTAAAGTAGTGCTTGCATTTCCATAATTGTATTAAACGAATTCGTTTTCACTGGCTGCCTGCCGTATCAATAAACGAAATTAACAAAAGACTTAACTCCGTTTCGTCGACAATCAGCCGTAGACGAGAGTCTTCATGCATGGCTGATTGTCAACGAAACGGAGTTAAGTCTTTTGTCAGATCTGCTTTTTGCTACAGCAGGCACCCAGTGAAAACGAATTCGTTTGTTAAAATTATGAAAATGTAAGGGCTACTTTAAACAAACAGAACTTTGTTATTCCTGGCTCATTTTTCTTGATTGAGGTATCATATGAAAAAGCAGAAAATGAACTTTCTAGAAATATGAATTTTTCTTTGAAATTCAGATACCGCCCGCCAAACTACTTTTTGGTTTCCTTCCTTCAAATTGCTTTTAATCACTCATGCGTGAAATATGCATCACGTGAGTAGTATCAACTGAAAGAGGAGACTCTAAGCTTTCCAAATATGTATCATTTATTAATTATGGTTGTGATTAAGTTATGATAAAACATCGATACTTCTCGGTTTCGTGTTTTCTGGGACGCACTGTATTTAAACAAAAATTATGGTTCATACAAACTGTAGAGTAACACAATAAAAGGTGTTAACAACTTAAAGAGAGGGTTGAGTTACGGGGAGAAGTGAAACATAATTTGCGAGCGTTATCATTGTTATTATGTAAGAGTGGAAGAACATCAGAGAAAAAAAATGTTCCCTGAAAAGTATGGCTCTTCGAATTCCTTCATATTCTAAATATGACAAGTTACAGCACGACAGGCAATATAAAACAACGTACAATGTGAGACTGAGGACCTTAAATAAAAAGCACAGTTCATTTGAAGAGTAGTATTATAAGGTTTATAAATCTTCAATAAAAGGCAAAACGATAAAGTTGTACCAAATTTAAAATACATACAATTCCGGCCAAAGTCAATATCTTGCTTAGTTTTAGATTTTGATGCCACTGCCTCACAAACTAAGAACACCTTGTTCGTTCGAAAGATTTTATCATAATACACAATTTTTCAGAGGTGCTTTTCTATTTGAAGTGGGCACCCCTAAATCGGAGGGGATGTCTGAAACAGCGACCCTTTTGAAGAAAAATAGTATTATGCAAAGATATTCAAATAATAAAAAAAATTGATACAAATTTTATTTGAATTGGGATTAATTAACATTACAATTTCAAGTTAGAAAGATGATTTTGTTTAAATTAAAAACTTACATTTTTATGAAAACACGTTATTTGGGGAAAAATGTCTTTATTTGAAGATTTCTAGGATTTGCTCAAGACATGTGAAAGGACAATATTTTGTGGAAAGGAGAGACTTTTATATATCTTCAGTGAAAAAGTTATAGCAATCGAAAGTTTTTGACTTGATTTCCACAAAAAACAAAATGTTTGCCATTATATGTATTAACTGTATACATGTTTATGTGCATTTATGTATTAAGGGCATGTTTGGTGTGTTTAAATCGAGTTTTATGATTAACTTTTAAGTGAAACCTAAAATCAGCATTGGTTTGGTGACATTTGCAGGATGATTGAAATACTTTCAAGTAGATGTCAGTTTCATTGAAATGTGTAAAATGTGAATTTTGAGCCGAAAATGTGCTTCTTATTGTGGAATTTCTCCACTCATTTTGGCCAGAATCTATGAATTTGAGGATAGTGATTGAACATTTTTTATTTATTTATTTATTGAAATATATTTATTCAGGATAACAAGAATCAAGAAAACAAGATGATTAGTCTGCAAGTAAGATACAAATTGAGACTGAACTTCCTTTTCAAGCAGTTTAGCAATATGACATACGACTGAGATGGGTCTATAATTTGAAATATTATTTTTGTCACCTTTACCTTTATAAACAGGCGTAGTTCTGGCCAGTTTCCAATCATTAGGTAAAAATCCACAATTTAAACTTTCATTAAAAAGACAATTAAGAGAATTATTAATATAAGGAGCTGAGATTTGATGTAATTTTCTATCAAATTCTAAAATATCAAGGCTACTCTCTTTCGACAATAGAGAGAGATTATGTTTCGTTTTCCCGGGAATGATTGATTTCAAGACGAATGTATGTATACTTTCAGGGTGGTTCCATGATAAATCATGATTACTGAAAGTTTCTGATATCTTTTTACCAATATTTACAAAATAATCGTTCAATTTATTGCTGTCTAAATCAGATGGTAAAACAAAGTCTTTTTCCCCCTTCCAGTAATTTTGCTTAATTCCTTCCATAACTTCTTACTATCATTACTGTATCTCTCAGATACTGAATCAAAATATTCTCTCTTCTCTTTTCGTATGAACTTGGTGACTGAATTCCTGAGATTTCGATATTCAGTCAATAGATATGGAATTTTTAGTCTATCATATTTTTTCTTTAAGTAGTCTCTTTTGTAAATGAGTTTAATAATATTAGAATTCATCCATGGGCAGTGCCTAGTTTTAACCCGACATTCTTTTACAGGAGCATGTTTGTTACAACAATTAAAAAAAGCCTGTTTCCATTCAACCCACTTTTCTCGTAGGGGAATACAAGAAGTACAATTATTATTAAGTACGTAGGAATGTTTTAAATCATCAATAAAAGCATTCTCATCAACATTCTTATAGTCTCTAAATCGTACTACATTATGAACATTCTTAGAAGTATTGTTGACATTTATACATGTATATATAAGGTAATGATCACTTGAGGATATCTTTGCTACGTCACTTAGTATATGCTTATCTGGTATAGAAGTAAGAATATGGTCTAAACATTTAGAAGAGGTGCTTGTAACCCTGGTGGGTTTACGGATCAATTGCGTTAATGAGAAGAGATTTTCAATCATATTAACCGGACTATCACTTAAACTTGCAGCATCAAACTTATAATCATAATTAAAATCACCTAGGTCCTTATCTTCAGATGCTACTTTCTCAAAAATATCCAGCATATTATCAAAATAAGAAGAGTCAGAATTCGGGGGTCTATATAAACACCCAATGATAAGTTTATCAGACTTTAATGATAATTCAATCCAAGTAGCCTCTACGTTAGTACTTAACAAGTTATATCTTTCTGCAAAAACAATGGTATTACGAACATATATACAGACACCACCTCCTCTAGTGTTGTTATTCCTTTCTCTTCTTATTAAATGATAACCATCAATTTTAACTACGCTATCATCTATCATGTCATCAGTAAGACATAATATATCAAGATTGATCTTAGAGATCAGAAAACGAATTTCATCTGTCTTCCCATGTAGACTTCGAACATTTAGATGACCAATTTTTAATCCCTTTACTTTGGAGAGTTTACTAGCACACTTGTCATGCTCATTAGGAAATGAAAGTAAATCACTTTGCTTCAAAGAAACTTCGCTTTCAAATTCTTCGCTTTTACAATTCTCGGGCCGGACTTTGTCGCACGAAAAGTACCCCTTTACCGGACATTTTGGTTACACGCATGCGGTCATTCCGACCCCGGAGTGGGGGGGGGGGGGGGGGGGGGGGTGGGCTCTGGGCCTGGGCTTCACACACGTACACACAGCGCCTTGCCTATATCAGCATGCATGGTATGCGTGCATAGGCATAGGCATAGGCTTGCAAATGTTTCATTTCAGCTCTAACATATCTACCTTTAGCAAATTTATTACAGATCTACAAATATCAGCTTATCAAATTGCTCTGAAAAACCGTTATTTAGCACTAATGCTATGGTCACATTACCCAAAAGTAACCTGCTCGGCGGCCGAGCGGTGAGTTTTTAACAATTTCTGCCCGGCGGCTGCCCGGCCACCGAGCGGCGGCCGCCCAGGCACCGCTCGTTTTTAGGGCATCGCTCGGTCGCCGCTGAAGTTTTAGCGCGGAGTTAAAATTTGGGCGGCGCCTGCTCACTTTTCACTCGCCGCCCAAAATACGCTCGGTGCCTGGGCGGTCGCCGCCCGGGCAGCGACCTAATCGCTGGGCGATGCCTAATTCCAGCAGCGATCGAGCACGCTACTGATCGGTCGGTCGCTGCTCTGATTTGTGACCATAGCTTAAGTTACAATTACTCTATCAATCAAAGATTGGACTTTCTCGTCATCGAAGCCACTATACCGTGTGAGTCAAAAAAAAGTTTACACCTAGAAAATTGCTAATTATTTTAGAAATCATCGACGAACAGTAAATTATTATACATCTTATGAAAGAGTGTTTTACCCCAAATCATTTGGTATCATTTTTATGTGGTATGTGTTCACGCTTGGATGAACAGGAGGCATTGTTTGCGAGAGTGCAAAAATCGACTTGCGCCAAAGTGATGCTTACAGCATGTGTTATGTTGGGATTAGCGAAGTGAGAGAATGAATTGAATGTATCAAATGGAATGCATTGCATTTTAAATACATCTTGGAAGATTTTAATCTCTTAAACTCTTTAAAGATGTGCTCCTCTTATCTCTTGCAAAAACCTATCATATTCGTGCAACGCACATTTTTGTAAATTCTGGGGACTTAATAACTCTAAGATTTCTGCCACACTTACCTTCAAAATACATGCATATGCTACATTTATCCATCATTTTCTTCAAAATAAAGAACTTCATGGCATTATAATCACGTTCGGGTTAAAATGTTAAGTTCATTTCCAAAAAGTTTTGTATTCAATCTTATATTTGATTTCTTTCTTAAATATTAAATTCCGAGCTGCCTAATGCAAATGAGTTTAAAATCTACCGCCGTGTTATATGTTTGCAATCGCCAGACTTCGCTTGGCTGTAATAATATATAATGTCAAGTTCATTATATCTCTAGTGTGTTAAACCCGTGACTCTTTTCTTATGCAATGTATGTACATAAAAAACAATATGGAAAACAATATTAGGTGTTTTTTTATGGAACTTGTCATTGAAGATATTTTGAGAAGTAATTCGTAAAACGTTTAGAGAATACCCCCAAAAATGGTTATGCTCAACTTCAAAACTTCACCTAAACGTATACACGTTCTTAACCATAGAATTTACCCTAAACGAAAACGAAATCTTTATTTTGAGGAAAGCGATGTCTCTTTCTTTTACTTCTTCTTCTTGGTATTATTAGCGTATTTATTTTTAAATTATTATCATTATAATAATAATATAATTATTATAATTTCTTTTTGTTTTATTGTCATCATTATTATCATTACTATTACTGTCATTAATTCTACTTTTATTACTGCTATCATTACTTTTAATACTAGTATTGTTATTACTACTACTGGTACTACTACTACTACTACTATCATTACTTCTACTACTATTATTCGTTGTCTCTATCTTCTTCTATGTTGGTAGCCCTATACCTTTCTATCCTGAAGATGAATACAGGCGAAAAGTCAATGTGTATGTTTTGTTGGTGATAAACCTTCAATCTTTGCGTAGAAGAATGAGAGGTTTTAACCGTTAATATGACATGGAGAAATACTAGTTAACAAACGTAAAGCTTTATATTTTAAATATCATAACATATAAAATAAAAAGTTAAATATCAACTGCGACGTGAAACAGAATGACTTGGAGAAAGAAAAACCTTTATGGGAGAGTGAGGAATGGAGAGAGAGAGAGGATGAAAATGGGGACTGGGTGGAACAGAGGAGAGGAGATGCGAGAGATGCGAGAGACACGCTCATTCGTCATTTAATATCATTGTGTGCATCAATCAATTCGCAGTCGTTTAGGATATTTGCGCGCAAAGCCTTATTAATTGACCATTTTCGTAATGTAATTTATTACAAATTATTCCATTCATCTCCTACGAATAACTGTATTTCATTAGTCAGAATGGGAATTGCATACATTAATTGATGCGAGGTATGACAAACATTATGACTTGTCCTCCCTAATAACACGTGATGTATGCAATGCGTACATTATTAAAGAAAGTGGCCTATTCCGTCATTCCCTGCGTCAGACAAAATAATGACGCATCTTGTGCTACAGGTTTAAAACGTGATACACACGAGCATTACTTCGATTGCATCAAATTACGTGCGTTAAAAGAACCTATAGTAAGCACATTCAATACATGCACTAGTACTTCAATACAATGTTGCATTGTTCATTATGCAATCATCCTTTATACGACATTCATTTCACAAAGCGCGTCAAACACTATGGCCCGAATTCACAAAGGAGGTTTGTCGACAAACCTTGGTTTTCGTACGTCATATGACGCGTTTTACGCGTTTTTTACAAACCTGGTTTGTAAAGAACAAAAGGAGGTTTGGCGAAACAAAAGGAGGTTTGAGCTCAAACCTTGGTCTGAGCTCAAACCTTGCTTTGTGAATTCGGGCCATTGCCTTTAAGGCCCGGTCACAAAGAGGGGACGCATGGGGGACGCACGGCCAACGCATTTGAGATCGGCAATTTGGGCCAGTGCGTTGTCGTTCGCTAGGCGTGCGTCATCATTCGTTACTCGTTCGTCGAGCGCGCTTAACCAACGCTATGCATTCGTCGTCATTCGCTGTGTGCGTCGGGATTTTTTGAGCATGCTCAAAAGTGTACGCGGAGCTCGACGCATGAATGTACACGCCAAAGGCACGCCAGACATGCGTGGAGCGCGCTAGACCAGCGCCAGACATTCGCGGAGCACACGCCCTGTATACGCACAGCGCGCTTGCTACACGCTGTGCATTTTGTGCCAGCTCACTAGCTTTTCCAAAATCATGACAAAAGTTAGGCACACGGCCATTTCCGATTTCCAATGCGCGGGCCGTGCGTCGTCTATGTGTGACCACCTCTGTGGTCACGCTGAGAACGCTGCTGTGCATGCGTGGACCATTCGTCCAGCGTGCTAGCAACACGCTGTGCATTCGTGGAAGTTGTTATCATGTGCGCTCTGTGTACGGTCTGTATGCGCACTGTATGCGCCCTGTATGCGCTCAGCGCGCTAGCAACACGCTGTGCATTTGGTGTCAGCTCGCTGTAGCTTCGACAAAAGTTGGGCGCACGACAACGCACTGGTCAAAATTGCAAATTTCCAATGTGCTGGCCGTGCGTTCCCATGCGTCCCCTCTATGTGACCGGGCCTTAACATAACAGTTACAATATTACAGGGAACGGGGTAAAGTAACATCCCAATCCAGGGCCTACTTGGAATCTTCGGGTCATCGCGTCGGGTCGTGTGGTCGCTTTACCAGACTTTTGTGAAAACAAGCCCCCTGTATTCACGAAATATCGGGGGGGGGGTGGTAATGTTTGTGAAATAAACCCCACTTGTTCAATTAACCCGTCACTTTGTGAAAACCCAACAGCAAATCTGCGAAATGTCGCATGATCCTCTGTTAATCTCTTTTCATAAAGGTCTGTTCATACATCAATAATCAGCTAATGTCGTGTCATTTCATCTTATTACAATTTAATTTTAATATCTAAACATCTAATTTTATACATCACCATTGATACAGGCAATTAAAAAAGGTATGGGTTATAACTAAATAATATTCGTGAACTAAAGCCCATTCATCTAAATTGGTCATTTAATCTTATTCCAATTATTTTTTTTATATTTGAACATAATTTACAGGCAATTAAACGAGGTATGGGTATTACAATAATGATAACGAATGAGGGGCCTATTACAAAGCAGGGAATCACACAAATAAAGTCAGCCTACTGGAGATAATTGAGGCTATTGATGCCGATATTTCATTTTTTTAGAATAGCACAGTTGTCCCACAAAACGATCTGCTACAGCATTAATTTTGCTGATTAAATTGGTGATGGTGTTGCTAGGGTTTTATATATATATATATATATATATATATATATATATATATATATGTGTGTACATAAATCATGAGACCAACAGCTAACGGACGGGTCTAGCGTTTGACCTTCTAAACAATTAATAATAGAACTACTTTCCTTACAACTTAACACATGAATCGTGAGGGAATCTGCAAGTTGGCTTTAAAAAAGGTACTCTCTTAAAGTGACTCGGTAGCCATAGGGACTATTAGATTTAAACGTCGACATAGTGGACTTCACACGTAGCAGTCCACTATATCGACGTGCAAATTTAAAAGTCCCTCTTGCCTCAGATTCTGAAACAAAATCCTGGATTTAGCTCATGCTGCAATCATAATTATAAATCTTTAGATCCGTCAGGAATGCCATGACTTCTACAAGCCGATCTCCTGTCTGATTATAAAGATTTTTATGATTGGAAATCGAAATTTCATTTTTCGTTTTCCTAACGGTTTTTATAACACTGCAGTTTACTGGGGAAAATAAATACGGTAAAACCGGTCACTCAGCGCCCTCTAAAGTTCTGGGAATTGGCTTTTCTTTTCTTTCTGTGGCCATATCTCCATCATTTCTGGCCAAACTCGTACCCTTTTTTGGATTTAGATACTTGAAGATATGCCCTTTCCGGCCAAATACAAAATTATGTACCCTAACGCTGACCAAATTTGAGAAAATTGCTCTCCAAATTCGCCATTTTCAAGAAAATAGCGAAATAACTTCAACTTGCTCTAAAATTACGATCCTTATACCTGCGTCAATGAAACTTGGCATACACATGTCTCCAAGCACGTGGCAATTTTTCTGCCAAGTTTGGTCAAACTTGATGACGTCAGCGCAAAATTATTGCCCGAAATGATGAATTTACTATGCATTACGTAACAGGCCGTTAAATGCTTACAATACATGGCAATTTGTTAAATTCTTTGGACATAAAATAAAGTTTAGAAACTTAACAATCGGAGATGCCAATGGTGTCAAATTGATTGCAATGAAGTGTTCTTTCGAATGGTACCAAATACGTTATATGCTATCACATAAATATTGGAGTTAATTGCGTTTGAACAAGGGTCACTATACAAATACTGCTGAGTTTCCGCCAAGTTATAACACGTGTCGGCTATGACGTCATTTTTCAGACTGCCTTTCGCCCCCTTCCCGTCCTTTTTTTCCCTTGAAATTGTACAGTGATATTTCGAGTTGCGATACGCAGTGCACCTCGAAGCCAGATTTTTAAAAATCGTCAAGGGGGCCAATTAAGACGCCATTTTATACTCTGCATGATTGTGTTAGTATTGGTGGCCTTTCTTTCGCCTACCTCCACTATCACAGAAGCTACATACTTCTTACAAATTGCTCTGGATATTCCGAGAGAAGCTCTATCGTTTGAACTGTAGAAACACGTGCATCATTGCACGCACATCGTTGTGACACAATTGCATATCTAGTTCCCTTCTTTGTCTCTCTTCCTCTCTCTCTCTCTCTCTCTCTCTCTCTTTCTGCCTATCTCTCCTTCTCTTTTCTTCTCTTTCTGTCTATCTCTCCATCTCCTTTTATTCCTCTCTCATTTTTCCCTCTGCCTACAGTAACCCTCTGTGTCTCTAATTCCCCGTCCTCTCCCCTTTCTCTCTCTCTCTCTCTCTGTCCTGCTCCCACTTTTTCTTTCTTTCTTCTTCTTTATCTTCTTCCCCATGTCCTAACGAAAAGTCGCAAAGAAATTATTCCTTATATGAATTGATGTCAACAAAAAAGAACAGAAAAATAACCGAATTATCAATAATTTTACTCATATACTTGTATACTAGGGGGATATTATATTGCCAGAGTACAATTATTGCTCTTCTATATTTTATTAATAATGATTAGAGGTGTCGTGGTCAAGTGGATATGTCACCGGACTGTGGATCACAAGGTCCGCGGCTCAATCCCCACCGCGGCACTAATGCCCTTTGGCAAGACATTGATCTACATTTGCCACTCTCCACCCAGGTGTTAAATGGGTACCCGGTAGGATGCGAACGTTAATGTGGTGGGATTAGCAAGTGGCAGAAAATGTGCATACATTGAGTTGCGGGTAAGGCTGAATCCGATGACTGGGGTAATAATATGTGCTGCGCCGAGAAACAAAGTATAAGGCGCATTATAAATGTAAGCTATTATCATTATTATTATTATAAAAAATAGTACGATTAATTGTATGGAAAAGCTCCCACATTGAGCCGGTATGTGTTTGTGAAAGAAGGAATCCCTAACATAGCAGCTAAAAATATGGAAAGATAATCCATGGCCATATTTCTTTTGCATGCGTGTATATAAAAGTGCTATTGGTACATGTATAATGTTATTCATACCTATATAATCATTTATCTCTCCACAGATATCATACTTCATCCTCCTGCTATGCAAAGGTAAGTTTATAATACATCATTCGTCTTCCATGAGTAATTGCACGAATATCGTATTTTGTCATCCTGGTTACATTTTCAACCCATGAAAAGCAAGAATTATACGTTTTTTTTAAATAAATAGTATAGATAGGCCTATAGTGACTGCTATGAGAGGAATGGTTGCTTTATAGTCTCAAGGGGATGTTGCATCCTGATATCACACGAGGCGTGCCTAGCAAGATGCAACGTCCACGAGAGCCTAAACATCTATTACTCGAATATTAAAGCAGTCATTATATCTTTTATATACCGTAACAAAAGGTCATAAAATACATGTGCGAGATACCAATCATTGTGCTCCAGTATAACAGAAAACAAGAAAAATGTATAGTTTACCTAAACAGTAACTTTTTTCATGAAACTCCATAAAACTCCATAAAACTCCAAATCGCAACATATTTACACTGCGAGAGTCTAGACAACTTGTTGCATATGTTAACAACGCAGTTCTAGTTCTGTATATTGAATGTAGGCCTAGGGGCTTGGACCTGCTGGCTTGACAATCCGCCATGCATGAAGTCTTTCGTCTATGTCTGATCGTCAACGAAACGGGGTTAAGTCTTTTGTCAATTCCGTTTGTTGCTACGGCAGGCAGCCAGTGAAAACGAATTCGTTTAATCAAATTATGGAAATGCAAGCATCACTTTAAACAAACAGAACTTTGTTATTCCTCGCTCATTTTTCCTGATTGAGGTGTCAAATAAAAGAGCAGAAAATGAACTTTTTAGAAATGTGAATTTTCGCACTGTATATAATATTTAGTAATAGTAATTTAAAAGAAAAACATACCTCTTTTGCATTTTTTTCTGTTTGTAAATTTGGATGTGTCATGTCAAGGCAATAAATGCAACTAAAATAAATGTTATAATAGTTTCTTTCTCATATCTTATTTCATACAAAATATGTACTTTAATATCAAGTGAATAAAGGGGTGTATGTACAACATGGATCATTTTTATTTCTAAGTAAATCGGGTTTGAAAATTTGGCTGCCCTATATATTTTTCTCTAATCATTCGTTTGGGGCACACATATTTGCGAAATTGAATCTGAACACACCATTACTATTGATATGGACTCTCTCTGATCAGATGAAAAAGATACTTGAAATGTCCTTTATCTATTAATCAGTCATTTCAATGATGAATGAAAAGGACATGTTTGATCTCAGGGAGAACTGGTTAAATCACTATTTTGAGAGGAGATGCTATAGAGAAAGTAAATCCACTCTCTAAGGAGTCATATTAGGGATTACTGCCTTTCGATTTGAATTTGCTTGCCTAAAGTAAAGAAAGGTTGAGTTTTGGTAAAGTTGAAAAGAAATCGTGATATTGCCCATTCTTTTTTGTGTCAATGTGAAAGAATATCATAATAAAAAAATGTCCCCAGAATTGGAATGCTTCTCATATTCAACAAAAAGTTAAGTTTTGACCCCACATTCATGGCACATTATAGGTAATCACAGCATACAATATTTATTACCTACTACCTAATCAACTTTTAGTTTCATAATTGCTGCTAACCAGGCTTTAACTGCGTACCTGCATGAACCGAACTCAACTTCATTTTTGAGGCCCGTTCATATGTTTAATACATGCCGTAGGATACCGCCGCTGTCAAAACACGTTGATACAAAATATGACGACACGAATGTAATGTGATTTAACGGAATTTTATCCTGCCCCGGCGATTTACCAAGACATGTGGAAAGAAGAATTTAGAATGTATTCTAGGTATATTACCATTTAGGTGATTATTTAAACGTTTATTTTTTAGTGTGGGGACAAAAATGGCGGGGGCATTCCTCAGCCCTTGCAAAGAACTTTTTTTCTTCTTCTTCAGCTGGCTACCCTTACATAAAAAAGTGCAGTTCAGGAACCTTAAAGGTATTACAAAGTTTTGGTATGGGATCATGAATTTGGTTCAAATTAACATATTGGAAGCATATGCGTTCCTACAATATTCATTGATCGTTGTCCCGGTTGAAATCGAGTCTAAAGTTATGAAATTATAAATAATAAACTCTTTATGTTGTATAGCTCCCTCTCAAGGTCAAGATATCAATTTAGCTATGAAACATTGTTTCTTGACTAAAATCGACCGATTAGCTATTCCCGTTTGGAAATTATATATCACAACTAAGTATTCTGAGATTTTCATGGTCGCAGCTACCATTGTACGGCCGTAGGCGCTATTTGAAATTCATCAAAATTTACCGGGAGCACCGGTAAATTTTTATATTCAACTTTTCTCGAAAACAGAAGTGTTTTAGGGGTCAATTTTTTTAGTGCTTATAATACATTCACAGGGGCATCCAAATATATCAAAATTGTAAAGATTCACTATCCACCCAATTTTCAAAATTTCCCAAAACTTTGTATTACCTTTAAGTTTGACGTTGATCATGACTTGCCCACCGGACTACACGATCGTTGTTACGGAAGGCGTTTGTGTGCGCGTGACAGCATGTAATGCTTTTGACACGTCTTTGGTTGAATCCTGTGATGGGGATAAGGTGAGTGAGGGCGTGTTAGGACAACTACCTTGATTTGTAAATATATTTATTTGTTAATATTGTCACATGTTTATTATTGCTCATACTATCACATCTTTAAAGGCGAAATTTCAAAGAAAATCACAAATATGTCAACTAATGTATCACTAGAAACTGGTAAGCTAACATATGGCCATCGTACAAGTTTTAGGTCAACTACATATCTGGTGATTTATACAAATACGAATACAACCACCTCCATAGCAGCTGGTATATACGAGAGATTCACCGGAAAAATAACGATGTTTTAATGACGTCACTATATGGACCAATACTGCCCAATCAGACGACATCCCATAAAGAATCAACATAATTGCAAAGCTATTATATGTCAAATTATAACGAGTTTAGTGTATTTAAATGTAATGGCATGTCAAACCATTCAAAAGGGGATATGACCTGATTCTGATAACTAAAATCTTTTGCTCGTAAATACACAGGATAGGGGTTAATTAACAATCAAAGAAACAAGACTTTCAAATTAAAAACCACCCCGGAATGATATTAAAGGACGGCATGTGTTCCCTCTTGAAACGCCGAACATACCGCGGTGTGTGCAGCTGAATATACAATGGCGTATTATTTTGTTTACAAGCGACAGATTCCTTTATTTTTGTATCGCTGCGGTTGTCATCAAAATAAAACCATGCGCGGGGTTTAGAGTGAGGCCATAGAATATACAGTTAGCCTGACGGTAGTGAAGTAAGAGAAAGAACTCAAGAGAAGATGAAAACACAGGCACTGAAAATGTGTGAGATGTCATGGGACATCGTCTGCTTGTGCAATTCATGTCCATGTGATCTCACACATCTCAGCAGCGTATGGAGACTCTTCAGGTGCTATGCCGGGGCTGTATTTAAGCGTTTTGTAATTTATAATAATCATTACTTCGAACGTTTCCAAGCTTTGGATTTTGATAACCTTGTCGAATCAAAGTTTCAACTTTGCAATAATGAAAATAAAGTTAGTTTTTAAAATCAATGAATATCTACTTTAATAGTGTCCATAGCACACTCGGCACATCACATTTTGTCAAAGAACATTTCTTATGCTCTAAGTGTTTGTGAACAACGAAACTTGATAGTAATATCACAGAATGTTGATGGAATTCAAAGATAATGCTGAACATATTGTCTTTAAAAAAAAAAATTATTACAGATTAGAGCATGTTTAATATGTTGCTGTCTTATATTCAAGAATTTCGATGTACTTTTATGTACATGTTTGTGAAAGATGGATACAAAAATATAAATCTTGAATGTATTTCCTATTGATTAAAGACATCTTTTTAACACCAGATATAAGAAATTAAAACCCTAAAGGTTTGTGTGACCTTTTCCACAATTCAAAAGATTAAAGCTTATAAAATAAAAAAAATGCATGGGTGTAAAAACTATGAAACTCTTAAGTGGGTGAGAGTGTGAAATACTCAAAAAGGCTATCCTTCCTTAAAAGTTATGCTTTAGTTTTTGGGAGATCAGAATTAGTGTATGCTGTAATCCTTTACCATGTGCTATTCTTGCTTGCAGCGTCTATGAGTTGTAAAAGCCAGCTTTTCGTGCATCTACTACCATATCATTTCATTAGACTCATTCCAGGAACTAGTACACTATTATGATTTACATATTTAACATCCTGCCAATGTTTGGGACATCAACTGGCAAAATACCAAAGTTGATAATGCCAGGGGTCTGGCTTCAAGATTAATTACATCAAATTAAGTACAAGTAAATTCCTAGAAGGGACCCAGTTGGAATGTTCATATATCCCTGTATACAACAAGTTTCCTAACACAGTATATATTCTCCTTTTGGTCATTTCCTTTTTCACATCTTGCAGCGGTTTTATATGGGGTTGTCCCGTACGTCAAACACTTGTCCCGTACGTCACATATCTTAATTTGATTATGTAATCAACACAGAATTTTTGTACTTACTGTTAAACCTATTTTTTGTTAGGTATTCATCTAAATTAGAACTTCCTAGAATATCTTTATAAAAAAAAAATTAAAAAAACATAATTAGAATTAAGCAAATTATGTTCAAAATTGTGACGCACGGGACATCACACTTAGGAACCTACCTCATTTGCATAATTAATAAATTTTGGAATTTGTTATATTTCTTTCCTATTTTCTAGCATGATGGTCAACATGTCCTGAGATATTTAATTTTAAAAAGATAATTCAAATGAGATACAAAAATAAAAATGTAATGTCCCGTACGTCACGCTCATTAATAAAAATCAAAGTTCGTGACCTTGGCATTCTTCGTATTTTTATTAATTAAAACAAAATATCAGATTCATAAAATTCATAGTTTCAGCTTTAAAATGATATATAGTTTGTTAAATATATATAAAGATGAAATTTGACCCCCAGAGGGGACAATAGCTTGGACCTGCCCTAATATGGGACCGACCCTCCAGACAACTACCTCCAAGCAAATAGGGCCTAACATTTGGACAAGTGGGCTCTTGAAAACTACCTCTGAACAACTAGGCTCTAGACAAAAAACTCTAGACAACAACCTCTAGACAACCGTATCTCTGGACAATTTTGCTCGAGACAGCTACCCTCGGACAACTACCTCTAGACAGCGACCTCCCGATAGCTAACTTCCGGACAAACACATCCGGGAATTCTAATGTTAATAACAGTAATATTTACATAACTACCTTTGGGTATCATTGTCTAAAAAAGATGCTCATCATTAAAATCATGATTTTTGGCAGGATTGCTTTTAAACTTTTAAAATAACCGTTCTGGACTTCTCCATTTTAAATCTCAAGGGCAGGTAGTCATAAATGCATATTATGATCTAGTTTTGTTTCCTGTTTGATAGAGTGCTTTGTTAATCCCAAAAAATGTACATTAATTCTACAACGAAATGATCAAACAGAACTTATTTCACCATGAAATCAATTTCTCATTGTCATCTTATGGCTGGGTACACTTTTTGGTACTTGTTTTCTTACCATTTCCTAAGCACGTTGAGACCTTTTCATCATTATTATTATCAATCCATATGTAATAGGAGTACAGTGATATTAGTAGAAATAAAGCGTTAATTATTGGCGCTTCATAAAGTCATCGACTAAGTTAAACGAAGGCCATTAAGCATAATAGGTAACATTTATTGTATCTCTCCGAAATTTATCGTAGCTTCACAAAAATAATCGTATCTTCCCCAATCATTCGTAACTTTACAATAAAAACTATCTTAGGATTACTTCAATGTAAGAAATAGAAACAATGCATGGTAGGACACAATTTGTAATGCAAGTAAGTTGAATTTTATATTACAGGGCCCTGGTTTAAATGTTTCCATATTTTTAATACGTGACAATGTATTGCATTTCAGACAGCACACTGGAAATCGTATTGTAGTACACGGAACCCATGTGACTTCGTCTGCACAGGAGATCGAGATTGCAATGGAGATCAAAGCTATGCTTATGCTGAATTTGAATGTGAGTATGTACTGCCCTCTGCACACGAGGCGTCAATTCGATTGCGTCATTACCTGCGCTAATCATTCCCGTGACGCACCAATCACATACCCTTGAAAGTCAACGCGTTGTCTGAACGGCTCATTTTGCATTTACCCCTTATACGATGTTACTCTCACATCATGAGTCAAAAACGGCACAAGTCGCTGACGCAGTCCTACGCCAACAAATAACGCATTGTTTGCAACGGCTTATTTACCCGTAATGGGAGTGAGACATCGTACAACAAGTGAATGCAAAATGAATCTTGCACATGGCTAAGCGTGTGCTTAGGCTAATGCTTTTATCGCTTGATTAGCGCAAGTAATGACGCAATAGCAAGGACGCCTCGTGTGCAACGAGCATAATGTAGCTACAGGGTAAAATAAAATGTAATGTAAGTTTAAGAAAAAACGTTATCCAAAGAGAGAGTGGAAATTGGTTGCATTAAAAAAAAGGCATTTTATGTGGAACCTTTTAAAAGCGAAACTTGCTCCAAATTATTGATTTTAATTTTCCTAATTATTTGTTTTTCCTAGGCTGATTTAGACGCCATTTCATTTTCAATTTTAATACATGTAACAACATTTTGTATAGCTGTTTAACTCATTCAGTTTTGCTATAATGTGTGTTGAAATCGATAAGGTAGGGTATATATCAAATCAATAGGCATTTTATAAATTTCAGTTTCATTTTTCGTGGATTTGTTTTTATGCTCTAGTAAATTACATCCATCATCGTGGTACATAATAACGTAAACATATTGATTGATGACAAATAGTACTTACGTAGGTTTCCTTAAAGGGCCCATGATGACATCGAAATACAAGTGTATTCCTGTTGGTGTGCAGTCTTGCATACATCTCATATTTTGGTATGTAAACTTCTGAATTTGTTTCATAAATTTTAAAATATTTTTTTGAAATATCTGTTTTTCAAACTTGCTAAGCTCCACCCCAAAAACCTCCAGAACTCATTCCCCTTGTGACATCATCTGTCAATCATCAATGAGCTAACATCAGAAAGTGGCATGTAACTTTGCGAAAGTTGACCACCTGTTACAATACCACAAACAATAGCAACAAATAAGTGGCTATGTCAGACCTGTCAGACTAAACTAATATCCTAGAATCGACAATGGTATGTAATTTCCCCCAGCTTAGCACACGTTCATAATAGAACTGCATGCTTCCATACATATTTACAATACATCATACTTGCCTTTGTCTTCCCGGTGAGCATGTTTGACATAGCAACTTGTATGTCTATTGTATTAGTCGACTTCGGCAAAGATTCTCAATTTAGCTCATTGATGACTAACAGATGATGTCACAAGGGGAATGAGATCTAGAGGTATTTGGGGTGAAGCTTAGCAAGTTTGAAAAACAAATATTTCAAAAAATGTTTAAAAATCTATGAAACAAATTCAGAATTCAAAATATGAGATGTATGCAGGACTGCACACCAACAGGAATACACTTGTATTTCGATGTCATGGGCCCTTTAATGGAAAATTAATTCATATTACACATCCCCCGTTTGCCATATTTTTTTCTGTATTAAACGCTGTTAAATGATTTTACTGGCGACCTGTTTAATGATACTAGTTTCCAAACACGGTGGTTTTTACAGCGTGGAATGTTCCATGAAATTAAATTGGTTTGATTGATTAATATCATTATGCTAGAGTAATTGAGGCAAAAAAAAAACTGTCATTGTGATCCAAAATTTGCTCGAGCGACATTTGCTCCGGTCCTCATTAGTTTAATGATTGTCAAACCTGGCAACAACTAATGTATGCGGTTTGGAATCTGTCTATTGAAATACTATTATTCTTATCAGGTGAATAAAATAGTTTGTATCGAGGCACTTCATAAAGACGTATGCATTGAATTTGGCTATATTACGAAAATTGCCTATTGGCATTGTATTGCAATACCTCCGTACTATACGTACGCGTTCACCGAAAAGCGATACCGCTTATTGTAACGAGGGCGGTCTATGTGCTAAGGCCGTAAACATGAGTGCTCCTGCGTAGTAGAAGATCTGTCCGTTGCTGAGCGAAAAATCGCTAATGATATGAGGTGGTGGATAATTGAACACCACTAATGGAAGTGTGCCAGATATTATTATTATTATTAGTATTAGATATCCCATGATTACACCGCCAAATCGAATCATAACGGATCAAAATGTGGAAATCGTTATAATTTTGGTCGGTCTGATTTCGATTTGATGTCGGTTTCGTTCGTGAGAGTAGTGCTTGGTTCTCGATCAGGTTTGGTTTGGGTTAAGGGTTAGTTTTAGAGTTAGAGTTTGGTATAGTTTCGGCGCTAGGCTTGACGGTATTGCTTCGATGAAAATTGGAAATCAACCCCGGAGCAATAGACCTGTGAATCAAATCACAAAACTGTCATAAGTACTTTTTCACCTACGTCCCATTTAAAGGCGATTTATATTTAATACACGCGTCGCAATGGGTTGTCGGCGAACGTGCACTTACATGGTTTCGTGAAACGCTGACCTGGTTACTACTTCTATGCATACTTTTTAAACAAAAACTTCTCTTGACGACTGAAAGCTTGCCATTGGATTGCCCGACATGGCAAAAACTAGTGTATGAATTCAACGTGCATTTCATCGCTAAAGATGCCATTTTTAAACTAAATTAGAGGTAGATGCATCAAATACGTGTAGTTAGTAAATGAGGATTCGGGAGAGAAACATGCCGAAACTCATATTAATACATACATTAGTCTATTTTCGCCAAAGCATAAGTCATGCAATAAAATTCCATTATATTACATTCAGATCGTCTTTGAATAATATTGTTCAAATGATTCGAGCAATTTCTGTTGTCTGGTTTATACGTAGGTGTGTTGGCTGGAAACGGGGAATCTCCAGTCCATGGGACTACTCCAGCCTTGGTAAATATAGTTTTTTCCTTTCTTTTAGATGTTATATTAAATCAGAAGGTTATTCCTTCTACCCTCTGTTGGGACGAAAATGACTTTTCTAAATTATGGGAGTGAAAGTATTGGTATGTTTTTAAAGCAATAACAATTCAAACACACCCACACGGCAACTCAGCAGCCCAACTTTGTAACTACGTGATCCGATCTCAAGATAAATAAGCACTTGGGAACAAAATAATTGCAGTTCAGTAACCATAATTTAAAATTCACCAATTTAACTGGTTTCTCACTTGACAAAGTGAAAATGCTTGCTATTAACAATAGCAATAAACTGAAGACAAATCCCCTAGAAACCAATGTATATATTCCAAAAACTTATTAGTTCATATAATCAAAAATATTCCGTTTCGCCTGAATAAAAATAGAATAAACTTTTGATTTGAGAATATATGAGATATGAATGATAGGATATCAAACTTCAATGTCTTTCGAAAACGCTGCGAAGACCCAATCCAGACTTTGAAAATACCGATAAAAGAAACTCGGTAGGATGTAAATCTCGGTCGGTCGAACCCGATAAGTACCAAGAAAAAACATAGAGATCAGTTACAAAGCAGCTATCAATACGAAGAGAACAAGGTTACAGGCGTGCCCAGACAGCACCGATAAGGTGGTAGCTGTTGGGAGCCTGTGTGTGGCCATGCCTTGAACCGTAATTCATGGCCCCACAGAAGAATTTTTCCTGTTGGTGCCCGGGGTATAATGTAATGAATTATTGAGCATATCACTATCATCGACGCAGTTGACTTCATCGGTAAAATACAAATATCGACTGCTTTGAGGGGCACGGTTAAAACTATAGGATTTTGTTAGGAATAAAGTGTTAAAAATTACATTTAGTAAACTAAATCTAGCTTATATCCCCCCCCCCTCTCTCTCTCTCTCTTACTACTGAGGCGTTGCGAGAAAGTTGAGTTGCGATCGATTGCAAATTTGCAATTAATCGCAAGATTGCCGCTTGATTTTGGAGATTTGCAATTGATTGCAAGTTTCTTGTGCAACGTCCCTTGAGAGTAGTCGTGCACATGCGTGTATCCATAGTTAACATTATGCGTTATCTATTCCAAACACCTCGTAGACAAGATTTGTATGTATTGGTACATGTAATAACAAAAACCTTTACAATCTCATGGCTGATAAACTAGTTTGCAAAAAACTTTTATCATGATATGTTATCTTACCATGCATTTCTTATCACCATTTACTTTAATTAGTCAGTATCAATCAGCACTTAGTGAACCAAAGATTTTATGTCATTACAGGACCCTACTACAGACACATCAACAGTGAAACCTTACATTTCTACAACGCCAGTTGCCGATGAGACGACAACATTTCTTACAACAATATCACAAACATCGGACCAAGCTACATCAACTCCATCGGATCCTACAACAGCGACTTACACTAATGCACGACCATCAACAGCACCTGGTTTTACTACTAGTATGTCATTGTCATCGACGCAGCTGGTTACATCGGTAAATACATCGATACAATACAAATATCGACTGCTTTGAGGGGCACGGTTAAAACTATTGCCCAGGATTATGTCAAATTCTTACCGTGCTATCGAGACGAAATCGAGCGGCATCGTAAAGTGTTGAGATCACCGAGGAGCTACAGGTTTAAACGTAACCCGAAAAGTGAAAAGTCAATATTTATATTATATACTGCATATAGCTTGTGGATTGTCAGAAATGGTAATTTATATTGACGAAATGTGTATTTCAAAATCTACTTATTTGTAGGATATCTACCAATCTAATAGGGCGTTGCAAAAGAGTGGCAATTGATTGCAAGTTCCAATTTTTTCAACTGATATTTGCAATCGATTGTAGCCTTACTTTCTGGCAACGCCCTACTAGTATCCTACATTTCATAGGATTTTGTTAGGATTAAAGTGTTAACAATTACATTTAGTTAACTAAATCTAGCTTATACCCCCCTCTCTCTCCCTCTCTCTCTCTCTTACTACTGAGGCGTTGCGAGAAAGTTGAGTTGCGATCGATTGCAAATTTGCAATTAATCGCAAGACTTACGCTTGATTTTGGGGATTTGCAATTGATTGCAAGTTTCTTGTAACGCCCCATAAGAGCAGTGCGCGCATATGCGTGTATCCATAGTTAACACCATGCGTCATCCATTCCAAACACCTCATGGACATGAATTTCATGTATTGGTAAGAAAAGAAACTTTCAAAATATTAGCTGACAAACTCGTTTGCAACATAACCTTTAGTCAATATTAATCAGCACTTAGTGTACCAAAACTTTACTGTCATTATAACAGGACCCTACTACAGACACAACAACAGATGCACCTTACATTTCTACACCAACGGTAGTTGCCGATGGGACGACAACACTTCCTACAACAATATTACAAACATCGGACCAAGCTACATCAACTCCACCGGATCCTACAACACCGACTTACAATAATACAGGACCACCAATGGCACCTGATCCTACTACTAGTATGTCCTCATCATCGACGCAGCTGACTACATCGGTAAAATAAAAATATCGACTGCTTTGAGGGCCACGGTTAAAACTATTGCCCAGTGTTATGTCAAATTTGAACCGTGTCACTAGGACGAATTCGAGCGGCATCGTAGTTTGTTCGGGGGGGGGGGGGTAGTTGTCCTGGGGGTAGTCGTCATAGAGGGTGGTTGCCCTGGGGGGGGGGGGGGGGTAGTTGTCCTATGGGGTAGTTGTCCTAAGGGGTAGTTGACCGGGGATGGTTATCCGGGGGGTGGATGTCCAGGGGGTAGGTGTCCTAGATCCCAAATCCATTATCTGGTATCAAAAACAAAATATCAAGTATCAGATAACAGTACGAGGACAACATGGTTCATCCGTCAGCTCAGGCAAATTAATATTCTCTCTGAAATACAGGGTTATAAAAATAAACAGTTGCGAATGATATCGAGCCAGCGATTTGAATCGATCGCGACTGTCTGCATAAGGTCCAAAGCCTATTATTTTACTTGCAATCACACACTGGCTTTAATCTGAACTTTTTACTTTGTGTACGTAGGTCTGCGGGAGCGCGGTGTCTGGTGAGGCTCGTGGGGACCTTTCGTCTGGAAACCAGCAGTGCGGCTCAACCTTCAAGTTCCACTTCGGTTCGGTGAATGATAGAAATGGTAGGGGCATGTACAAATGTCAATTCCTTGCTACAATGAGCGCCATCCGTGTCATGATCTACGGACCTAAGTGCTACTAAGAAGCCTCCACTATTATTACCAACTAACTTGTGTGCCCTAATCACGGGGTACACTCTAATTGTGCAATGGCTTCTCGGAAAAAGGGCAGTCAGTTTTTTCAATACCGGATCTGGCGTGTAGATTCTCAAAGGGGATGTTATGACAAACTATGCATCTCGATATGTGTTTATTTGTAGGCAGGGCAATCTAAGAGCAGTACGCGTATCTATTGTTGAAGGAAACCTCACCCCCAAAATAACTTTACTTATTCTGAGAGATTTATTATATTCTTGCCCATTAATCTACAAGATTATCCACCGAAGTGTTAAAGAGGCGCATAAGCATTTTTTTAACGTAAGGAATATTGTACATCGCAGGGCAGGAATACGTCTTATTTTTTAAGAATACCTACACTTAATCTTTGGGGGTGAGGTCTCCTTTAACGTCATGTGCATCTATTGCGATCTCGCACTATACGTTCAAGCAGAGCTACGCTCAGTCAATATGTTTCGATATACTCGCTAGCTGTTAATGGTCAATTTCATGGCTGCTGTTTTTTATTAATCAGAGGTCTAGAATCTTAATACGCGGTGTGTGATACTCCCCCTCTCTGTCTCATCTTTACCGAACAGTGACCGTCCACCACGCCTACACAGACCGGGAGGATATCAAAGATGGCGCGGAAATTGTGAAGCTCACCGACAACGCTGACGAGAACAACATTGTCAGCATAATCAGCTCAGTGATCAAGATCGAACTCATTGACGGCAACGCGACCATCAATCTCTCCAATGGTTCTGTGCAAATAACCTTCATGATGCAGCCTACCGAAGGTTTTCCCCCAACGGTGAGACAACACCATTGCTACTTGGTTAAAGGGAAGGTTAATTTGTATGAAAGGCGACAAAAAATTGTGCGCTTTTTCATTCTTTGTATACGTTATTTCCTAGTGTTGAAGAGCATAATAGAAACAAAAAGTCCCCTGAAAAGGATGGCTCTTTAAGTGCTTTCATGTTCGAAATATGATTAGTGACAGCTAAATGTTGGGGACAATACCTCATGCCGATTGTTTGTTTAGTTCTGTTTACACATTTCTATGTACAGTGCATGTGACTAATAGCAAGATCGGACCAATTTCTTGTACTTAAACGATTAAAAGAACCTCATATCATATCAACTGCGGGAAAAGTGATTGAGTGCGCAGACATGGGATTCTTTGTCTTTGCAATTTTGAAATGACAATGCCGCCTTCTCTTGTGAAAATTACATTGTTCTGGGGCGAATGTTGACCAAAAAATCGGCACACATACACCTTGGAATATAATGAATGAAATGAAATCAAGAACAAGAGGAATACAATAGATATTTTTTTTTAATTTCGAGAGAAATGTTAGGTGTGTAGAAATAGGGCACCCCTTCCTACATAACATCACAAAAGAGGGTAATCTAGGCGCTACCTGACCGAACAACAAATGACCAGAGACATGCCAACGATTGATCATTACATAAATCTTTTATGAAAAGAATAGTTATCTGATTCGTTATCAGGTACTATTCAACACTTTCAAAATACTTGTTGAAAAAAAATCTGGCTTTAATATATGTTTAATGGGTGATGAGATGGAAACTAAATATAGTCGATGACAATAATACACGTAAGCCTTTAAATAATGATCATCTATTATTTCAAGAGAATTCCTTTTCTGTAAAGTTATAAATCTTCATCTTTCTCAACATTGAACATTATCATCACCATCATTAATATATTTGTTTTGATATCGTTGAAAATCATAATTATTATCATTTTTATGTTGTTATCAGTTTTATCATTACTTCTACGTCTACTACTAAAACTGTTCATGCTCCTACTCCTAGTTCTACAATTATTATAATCATCGTCTTTTCTATTTTTATTTTTAATTACATCAACACATGATTTAGTGTCAGCTCCTTAGAGCGGAACAATCCATATATATACTCCAACACGAACTTTGATCTATCTACCTTTTCTGAGAACATCAACAATAAGCCCCAGACTAAAATGTTATTATCTTTCTGAGTTTTTTATTGTTTTTCTTCATAGGACGGTTCCAGTGGGGTGTACTGTGCTTACCAGGTCAACGGCAGGTAATCAGACACTATTTAAACAAAATAATAATATATGGACTGTAATGACGAGTCACGCGTCCAATTTGCTATGTATTTGAGCATTTTTCGTAAAACGTAATACGTCGAAACTTCGAGCTGTAACAATAAACAAATTGGCTAAAAATGCATTGCAAACAGGAGTCTTGACTTATAATTGAAGTATGTATATGCAATTTTTTCTCGGGGGGGGGGGTGGTCTTTTTCTACACATGTGCCTCACTTAAATTCGTTTATACTCATGATTATCAAGATTTTTTTTGGTGTAGGGGGGGGGGGACGATTTGAAAATAAACTTCTAATCCAACAATGATATGTACAATAAGAGTTACATGACTATGTATAAGTTTTAACTACCGAGATTGATAATTCAAACGTTTCGATACGTTACTAAGAGTCTTTATTAACAATTTCTTTTATTGTACGCTTGTGTATGATTTCGTGACATATTTGTTTACGATAGTGTTTGGTCAACTGATGGAGTCCATGTCGTCTCTGTCGACTCTGATTCGGTTGTGTGCAACAGCAGTCATCTGACAAGCTTCGCTGTTTTGCTTTCTCTCAAGGTAAGTAATTGATTGTTACACGGCGTGGTTCAAGTATATAACTCGGGAACATTGCCTCAGATTCTGAAATGAAATTCTGTATTTAGATCATGCTGCAATCATAATTATAAACCTTTAAGTCATTCAAGAATCCCATGACTTTTACAGGCCGTTCGCCCGTCTGATTATCAAGATAGTGATCTTGGTTGGAAATCGAAAACAAATTTTGCGTTTTGCGAACGGTTTTTATATTCAGCACTACAGTCTCTTTAGAAAAAATAATTATGGTTAAACTGCTCACTCAAAGATTTTTCTTTTTGAGGCACTTCATGATCATTTTGAAGCGCATTTTGTTAAGGCTTCAATATTACACCATATCACAGACACTGATAACATGTAGGGCCATGCATCTCATATTTAACATTGTTAAACGATGCCTTTAAAGATAAAGTTGAGTTCTGGGCATGCGATTTGAGTGTAAACGAAAAATGGCATGATATGTCTTACATACAGAACAAAGTCTTTATTTCAAATCAATAAATTGAGAGGGGAAGGAAAGGGTATTGGTTCCCTTGAATAATTGAATAATTCATGGACAAATTGAGGGGAAAGATATTTGATGGCTATTCGAATGGACCATTGATAATTTGTTTCTCGCCTTTTATTATTATATTCATTTGTTTTGTTTCTGTTGATTATCATTACTATCAATAATATTATTATTAGCATTATTATTCTCATTTTGCATGTAGCCACCTGAAGGAGTCAATGCCCAGGTACAGAGCTACCTGACCTACGTACTTGGTGGCATTTCTATCGCCTCTTTGGTTCTTGCTCTATTCATCTACTGTGTGACTGGGTGAGTGTTTTGTTTAGGGCGTTCCATAGTAATGTTCGGGCTCACCTTAGCTGCTCAGGGCCAGCCGGTTGTGAAGACACGATCAGCTAGCTCTGCGCAGCTGAGATGTGCACGAACATTACTGCGGACGCCCTTAACCAATTAGCTTCTGGAACCCGGTGGTTTATGTAAAGGTTTTATTGTCTATAATGGACAAATCTCCGGACGGTGAACCACGAGGTACGTGGTTCGAATCCTTTAGATACTCTCTCGTTCATCTAATAGAAATAATGATCGGATTAGGTAATATGCCATAAATATAAAAAGGTGTTTCTTAAAGCTACTGAAGTTGCTGCCGATTCGGAACGCCTTTGTAATCATTTTTTTGTTGAAAGGTAGAACAAAATCCTGAGGTGTCGCATCACCTCAGGTCTCTCTCTTCCACCCCCTCTATTAAATGTCTAACGGTTTGTTACAGAGCCTGCAAGATGATGAAGATTCAGATTCACATGAACCTGGCGATATGCACGGCCCTTGGACAGATCCTTTTTCTCACCTTGGCTGAGGCAACAGAAAATAGGGTGAGAATTTTAGTCTCCTCTTCTTTCTGAAAACCATCATGACCACCTTAAGAACTAAAAAAAAATCACAAATGCCAAAGGAAATGATGAAGTGATGAACCAAACAATGCTGAAGAGTTGCCAATCGATCAATTGAAAATGTTGTCATCGAAATCACTAGTCATTTCCTGTAGCATAGAGATTAAGGCATTAGCGGATGTGATTCCCGGCGGAGACATTTTTTTCAACGTTCCAAAACATCTCAATTTCAAGACTTAAATGAAGCAATTATTCGATGTCGATAATGTTTTTTTGGACTCTTTCTTGAGGAATCAATCTGTTTTTAGTGGAAGCATGCATTTGTAAGACCTTAATTTCAATTCGGATAGACAACTTAGATTGTTTTAAGGTTGTTCAGGTAGACAGAACACTTTTTTTTCGACAGGCACTCTGTAAGGGCGTGACAGTGACACTACACTATCTGTTCACATCAGCTCTTGCATGGACCATGGTCGAGGGCGTGTTCCTGTATCGTACGACGTCCGTGGGCTTCAAGACACTTAGGATTGGGTGGCTGAGTCTTATCGCTTACGGTAAGACCAAAATCAAGTGTCCACTATGGCCTGAAATGGCGATTTTCCGTTTTTAACTTGGCGCTGCCGATAGGGGCCGCATACGCACCACCTGCTAACACGGTTTGTGGAAATGGGAAACATTTCGTATAATCCAACAGATTGTAAGCACTGCCTCATTATTTAACAGCTCCCATGGTAAATAAATGATTTAGCAGTTCATTCAAGAGGAATTTCCCCACTTCTAAAACATGTATAGATCATGCGCCGTGGTCATACTGTATTAAATATGGCAGTGGTGCAAATACACCCTCTGTCAATAGAAACAAGTCGCTGTGTTTGGCGCTAGTGAAAGTCAATATCAAAGGACGGTTGGGAGACTTCTAACAGTGTTCCTCCATTACTAACTCATAACATATTCAAAATATTGAATGAAAGTTGTAATTAAGTGGTTTGTTCAACATGTTCAAAATCAGATTTTAAAAATAAAAAATGCATTCCTAATTTTATACTTATTTAAAAACATATCTGTTCTAAACTCTTATTTAACCGTTGAACCATATTTTTTCTTTTATTTGTCCCCACCTTTATTTTTTTTCTCCTTCTTATAATGTTGTTCTTTTTCTTCTTCTTTTTCTTATTCTATCTTATCATATCAATTACTAAAGGTCTTAATCTCATATTTGCTTATTTTACATTGCACTATTTGTATGTATCTTATATGTTGCAGTTTTATATGTAAATTCGAGTTAGGACCTTTTTTTTTTAAAAATCAATAAACCTTCAGTTTTTTAATTTCAATCCAATTTAATTTAATTATTTCAGGAGGCTCTCTCGTGGTTGTCGGGGTGTCTTTTGGTGCTCTCTATGACACGTATGGAACATCTGCATAGTGAGTAACAGGAGCTTCTGTGTATAATTGATCACTTGTCCATTAAAGGGGAAGTCTACCCTGATATTAAGTTGCTCTAATAGAACCAGAAATTGGGCCTGTAATGAAAAAAAGATTTCAAATAAAATACATTTTTCCTTTAGAAAATGTCCAATGAGATATTCACCCTATATATAATTATTGCAAATATGTGAAGCAATCAATTCCGTCATCAATGTATAAATACAATGAAATATCCTGTAAAGAGCAAACTGAAGAGGAGCTCGCAAAATACCTCACAGTGTTGTTAATATTTGTTTACCTGATGACAGCTCTAACGGATATTGCTCAATTTTCACTTATTTGTTTCCCTCATTTTTCTGCTTTTACTAAAACCAAGTAAATATGATGGTGTACTTTCCCTTTAAAGAGTATATTTCGCTGTACTTATGTCGTGAAACATTATAATGTATATAATCTACATGTTAATTAAGTGTTCATTCCTTTACTTGTGTAAATCGATATGAAGTGAAAATCCGAATTTTGTTTGTTTCACAACTTTCATAGAACCCATTGGATATTCAAAAAAAATATCAAAATATTTCAGTTATAGCATTGGACTTCGCATTAGTTGCTTTGTTCAGATTAAACAATAACGTTCAATTATTCCTTTTTTTAATATCTTAGATTATTTCATTTTAAACAGGTTTTCCTTAATATTCTAAACGACTTGTAAACAACCGAGTTTGTTTATTATTACTGGGCTATGATGTGTTTCTTATTTATGGCTCGCGATACTTGGGGAATTCTACAGAAAATAATGTAATGATCATGATAATGATTATAATGATGATGATGATATTATTAATAATTATCGATCATCATGACGACGATGGAAATAATAATGATATTAATCATAGTAAGAATAATGATAGTAATAATAAAGATATAATGATAATGATAATATTGATAATGATAATGATTATAATTATTATCATTATGATAACAAATCATTAACATTTAAAGTGATGAGAATACTAGTCATAATGATAATACTAATGATAACAATAATAAAAACAAGATAAATAGTAAAGTAATTTTTTTGAATAAAAATAATGGTGTTATAAATTATGTTATATTCAGCTGCTGGTTACACATTGAAGACAACAGTATCTACATATTTACAGGATGTGTCTACGCAACAGAACTGGTAAGATGTAGTGATTAGAGTTTTCCTGATTTTTAACGGAGGACTGAAATAGAACTAGCTATACAGTTTTTACTAGCTTATGGAGGGCAAATATTTAGCTTTAAAGTAATTGTTTCTTACAGTACTGCAAAAATGAAGTTAATCTGTAAAGAATAAATGCAATTAATGAAGTTATGAATTTTTGGTAGTAATGAGAGTTTTGATGATATGGTAACAGGTTTATCTTGATTCTTTTTTTCTTTAAAAAACTTAGCTTAATTGCTCATGGTTACACTTTAAAATCTTATATATAATATATTCAATACCACTTAAATGAACTTACATAATAACAGGACGATATGAAAGAACAATATCCGTCTATCTATCCAAATGATATAACTCATTGTTTTTAACGTAGGTGTAAATTTCTAGTGAACGATAATTCTGTATTCTGTTTTGTTTGTACCCGTAGTTCAGTATCGCGGTGTTGTGTTTCGTCATGAAAGCATTCAGTTCCCTGAAGGCAAACAAGAAGAAAGATGAAATCGACAAGATCAAGTAAGATCTGTTTACCAGTTCCCCAAGAAATTATTCATCCCCCCCAAAAAAGAAAATCAAAAAAAATTAAGCTGTTAAAAAAACTTAGTTTAAATCCGTTTGCGCATTCTTCGGTTTTCTCTCCCATCGCTTTAGCCTGAGATCAACAAGCTGGGTTAGAAAAGAGTGATCATCAATGTTCTAAAAAGTCATACAGGTCAAACTAAAGTAGTTTTTTTCGTAATTTGATTGAAATTTTTTTAATTCCGAAACGTCTGTATTTTAAGAAATTATTTTATTAAAGATCCATACAAAAAAGATAGATTTGTTGGTCTTTTACCGGCTCACTCAGTTGTGAATGTTTTACGGTTCACATTATTTCAAAATTACAGTTTAGATAAGATGCTAATCATTTCCATGAACTCCTAACATAAAAAAAGAAAAAGAAATAGGACTTCTGAATCAGAAAAATGCCATGCAAAAAGGAAATGAGTCTCGCTAGCTTGATAGATATTCCAAACATCTTGAAGTATTCCTGAGGTATGTCTTTAAGTATAATGTACTAGTGAGGTGGACTGAAATGAAGAAAACACTTTAAAGAATACCATTCTTATTGTTACTTAATCAATGACGTTGACTAAGATGGTCAGCAGTCTCTTGCCTAGCTTACAAAATCGGGCTATCCGCCTCCGACTGTATAGCAACTGTATTAATCCACGTGTCGTGGTGCAGTGGATAAGCCCCAAGTCTACGATGCACCAGATAATGGGTTCGAAACCTGTTAGGGCGCTAAATGTCCTCTGGCAGGACATTATAGATCTATATTTGCACCCTCTAAACGTAGCCGAGGTAATATATGTTCTTTTCTCGCTTTTCTATACAGGGCAGCGGCTCGTGCGTTATGCATTCTCCTACCAATCCTTGGTTTAACTTGGATCGCTGGAACCATCACAAGTTTCACCCAATATGATGCTGTCATCTGCTTTCAGTACATCTTCATCATCTGCTTCTCCCTCCAGGTATGAAAACGCAAGCCCTTCAATATGGCTCACTTCGTTCCATCGGGTATCGCGTCGCGTCGCGTCGGTCGTCGGTTACACGAACTTTCATGACTAATCAAATATTAACTCTAAAAGGGTCAGGTGTAACGTTTGTGAAATGCATCCCTCTTACAGCCAAAGTGTCAGGTCCAGTTTACCCAACAAATTTACGAAAAATTGCCTCTCGACCCGACTCCCTCACCCGCTGGTCGCTTTACTTCCATGCAGTGTCTTACCGTGACAACTTCCTCTTTTACTTCTTTTCTTCATGTTCCCCTCTCCAATTTTCTGACTTGATATCATCTTCTGTTTTGTTATTTTTGCTGCCCAAGCAATCTTACCATATTACCTATGTATATTTCAATATTGACAAATCAATTGTAACTGTATTTTATGTTTGAAATGTGCAATGAATCTTGTAATTGTAAACATGAACAATTCAGCTATTGGGCTGCAACACATGTCTTTAATAAACCTTGAATTGAATTGAATTGAATTGGTATTGAATTTATTTGTTAAAACCTTCGATACGTTGTATCGCCCTCCCCCACCATCAGAAATGGTTTTTAAAAAAGTTTCTCTCATTTATTTTTTTATTTTGTATGATTACAGGGTGTCTCCATCTTGGTGTTTCACTGCTTGCTAGTTCCGGCTGTAAGTTCTTTCTTACCTCTTCATTTAACACTATTCAAACAAAATCTCATGAATACATGTAATCTTTTTCGAAAAACTTAAAATAAGGTAATACGGCGATAAATAACATTTGTCTTGTGATTAGATATTTTGTTGAATATTTACATTATACAACGAGAAAATGCCCCTTTTCTATTTGTTTATAATGTTATACTACCTTTGATTATTTAAGGACTCCTCATGTTTTCTGATAAAATTTACAATACATCTACAGTCGTTTACAGAGAGTACTGGAATAAGCCTAAGGTGGCTTCAAATTCAACCTTAAGTTTAGCTTTAATGAAGTGATGTTTGCTAATATTATAATATACATAACATAAGATAAGTTTATGAATAATCAATTACATAAATTGACAAACAAATAAACAAATCAGTAATTGTGTAAATAAATAAATGTTTGCACATTTAAAAAGGTGCTTGACAAAGCCACTGATATTTCCTTGGATTGATTTTTCGAAGGTATTTGCGATCATGTTATCAATATTTGTCCTCTCTCTCGATAATCATCTAGGTGAAAACAGCACTTAAGCTTCGCCTTGGTCGTCGTGTTGCAGATAGCACTTGGGCAAGTAGGAGGAGTTCCAAGTCAACCGCCACATCAACCTTTTAAAGAGAGGGTTGAGCTCTGGGATAGGTGAAGATTAATTTGTGAGCTTTTTCTTTCTTTTTTATGTTAGTGTGGAAGAGTATCGTTAAACAAGATGTCAACTGAAAATGATGGCTTTTCAAATGGCCTCACTTTATAAATATGACACCTAACAGCTACAGGTTGTGGACCACGCTTTCAATTATGCAAGAAAACCCGTGTAGCTTCTATATTTCACTGTCAGACACTATTGAGCGACTGACTGACATCTTTTTTCTTTGGTAATAACATACATAAAATGAGCTGTAACAGGTACATAGGCAATTGTATAATCACTAACCCACTACTTGTAATGGCCCAAATTAAACTGATTGAATCTTTGTGCAGCCCAAAACATACGACCATTCGGTAAAAGGGTCTGAAAATCAGACCGTTACTTAGGTGATTGCAATCACAAAGGCGACTCGACAACTAGTGGTCGTTATTTTCCCACAAAAAGCCATTTTCAAGCCCTCGCGTTTTGAGGAAGGTTCTAAATTAGTATTATCTTTCAAATGCCGTTTGAATTTAATCTTTGAAAAAAAAAATTGGCCTGCAAATGGGATATAGTACCTTTAAATCAAGTAACCTGAGTTACGTCTCTTTGGAGCCAGAAGCACAACGATATACATATAGTTAAACATAGCGTTTAGAGCCCTCCTGGCTCTTACAGACGATCTACAGTATATGGCAGTGAATCTCTAATCTTTAATTTCCATATAGAGGTATTTTATGGCCTGGTAGTAACAAGAGCAATAGGAGTTAAAGTGTGGAAAATTGCATATTTCACCATTTTCTTGGTACACTATTTTGTAAATCATGTTATGTTTGTGTCTGTTACATTTCTTCTCTTTTTCTAGACATATTGATATCGACAATAAATGGTATGATTTGCACATTGCATTTAAATTTATTTTGAACTTGAATTACCCAAACTTTGAGTATCGTTTTTTCCAGACTTCTTCAATTAAGTTATGAAAAAAACGCATTTGTTTCTGTGTTCTATGTCGTCCATATAACTATAGCACAAATGTAAATTACATTGTATATAAATGTTTACTGTAACGTGATATAATAATCATATTGAGAATGGGACCATGGTCCTGGTATAAATGTAAAAACATTCATTTATTTAAAACAAATACTTTACAAAAACATTTCTATTCTTCGTATTTAGCGTTGTTTATGCGCCACAGACTTTATATTGTAGTAGTTTATTATGTTTAAAGCTTATTCATATTATTGCATAAAACAATACCATTGTGAAGAAAGTGCATTGCAGTTATTCTCTTTCTTCGAACTATATTGTAAATAAGTCAAATGAGTTAGAGAGGAAGAAGGGAAGGGAGAGGGGTTGGAGGTAATTTGAGTTTTAAACAAAAAATCATAATTGTAATGGTGTATAATAATGTGTTGAGAAATATGAAACTCATTTTCTTTTAAAGTATTTAGTCTATTTTTGAAGTAAAAAAGCAGTGCTTGTTCTATTTCCTATTATGTGATTGTGAGATATTCTAGTCCTAAACATTGTGAAATTATGAACAATGAAACATGTTGTATTTATGTTCGTTTATCAAATGATACAACATCTTTGGAATAATTATGTTGCGGTTTTTTATGAATTATGTTATGTACGTAAAAGAATTAGAGTTTTGAGAAACAAAATTAATAAATACAAAAAAAATATATATATATATATTAGGATTGTATAAATTTAGATTATATTCAGTATTCAAAGAGCACATGAATCAACTCACGTACGACATTTACTTTATCAATAGCGTTAATAATTTATTTATTTCGTACAAAATGTACATGTATATGACATGTAGTTACAAGCTTTAATATTGTGTCATATAAAATGAAATTGACTATGCTAATCGCATGCTGCTGAAATAAAAAATAATTCCTTTGTCTATCAATAGGTGTGTATTTTTCATAATCGAATCTTAGGAGGCGAATAATTTCAGTCATGTACAATAGTTGTAGGCCTATTATGAAAAACGTAAATGACAGAGAAATTTCGCTCTTCAAATTTCAAATGTGTAATATGATACAGATATCAAAGCTACGTATTTCAAAGTGTCTCGATAAAGCAATTTTTCTGTATCTCAAATTGGTGTTCTTTTAAGGTGTACTTGAAGTCAGAACAAATTATGGCATTTTGAATAATAAGTCTCTTAAGTTTGGTGCCTTTTAAGCTTCACGATAGAGTGTGGTGTGACTATGCCTTCTTAAAGTGACCTTAAATCACTTTATAAAAGTGTTGAAGTTTTATGGTATTTCATTTTGATTGCATAAATTTAAATTCTATTCAGTATTTAAACAGCAAATACTTCAAGTCATGTACGACATTGACTTTAGCAATAGCGTCAATAATTTATTTATGTCGGCCTTAAAATGAATATGCATATGATATGTAATTACAGGCTTTATTGTGTCATATAAAATGAATTGACTATGCTAATCGCATGCTGCAAAAATAAAAATATTTCGTTTGTCTATCAATATGTATCTATAGAAGAATCAACTTTGCAATCTTAATACTTGTATATGTTAAAGGTACCATGTCCCTTTTGCAGTCAACCTCAAATTCTGGACAACTTTGCAGGAATTATGAATATGTCATGTGTGTCCTATCTGTGAAATTTAAAAGTTAGCAGTGTCCTAATACTCAAATTATGCAAGGAAACCCGTTTACTTGCTAGACTTCATTGTCAGACACTAATAAGTGACTAACTAGCTATTTTGTATTCTCTGGTAATAACATACATAAAACGAGCTGTAAAGGTGAGCATTTGTCTACATCAATAACACACTTCTTGTGATGGCCAAAATTAAACTGATTGAATCTTTGCGCAGCATAAAACGTATGACCATTCGGTATAATTGTCTGAAAATCAAGACTATTACTTATTGGCTCTATAGCTCCTAAGTCGATTCGACAACTACTAGTCGTTATTTTCTCACTTGAAGACATTTTCAAGCCCCACCTTTTTTTAAGGGAAGTTCTAAATTAGTATTAACTTTCAAATGCCGTTGGAATTTAACCTTTTCATTTTTTTGGCCTGCATATGGGACATAGTACCTTTAAGGGTTTTGTGGAAATTTCGTGTAAATGATTTACGTGTTTTATTCTAGTGGAGGTACTTTTTTCTTCAACGACTATGTAACATACAATAATTAATACATAATTACATCTTAAGGGACAAATAATTTCAGTCATGTATAATGTTTCTATTATTACAAACGTAAATGACAGAGAAATTTCGCTCTTCGAATGTGTAATATGATACATATATCAAGGCTACATATTTAACAGTGTCTCGATAAAGCAATTTTTCCGTATCTCAAATTGGTGTTCTTTTAAATGTGTGCTTAAAGTCAGAACAAATAATGACATTTTGAATAATAGGTATTGATTCGTGCCTTTTAAGTATCTCGATAGAGTGTGGTGTTATTTTGCCTTCTTTAAGTGACCTTTAATCATTTTATAAAAGTATTACAGTTTTATGATATTTCATTTTGATTTAGAAAGTATCACTATGCAAACATGTTTTAATAATCAAACATAATGATGATGGAATATACCTTAAAGGAAATGTTGAAGGTTAAAATTTTCCAAGAAATTCTGAGCAGTTGGTGAAGATAATCGTGTGTAATTTCTAAAGTACTTTACATAGCTGTGGTCATGTGGAACTACTTTATTATGTGCATCGCATGGTTGACCAAATGATACGTATTGCCTAGTGGGCTTTAAGATATGATAGTATTTCAAGGAAGTTGTCTAATGTTTATTTATCAATTTATTTGTTCATGATTTATTTCAACAGGGTAGTTTAATTCTTAAATGTGGTAGTTTGCTTTCCTTAAAGTACTTCAAATGGAATAACTCGTGTTTGTATAATAACTTTGTCCTACTACTAAAATATCTCTTTAAGAATTAGAATTGATTGAATTAAAGATGGAATCTCATTGTTTCCCCCACACATTCAACATTTTAGAAAACTTCGTAAAAGAGTTGCACACGACAATATCATTCAGGAGAAGTTGAATGAAACAAAAGCAAACTGAAAAGAAGGTGCAAGTGCCATGGGTAATGGCATGAGAGAAAAAGGTGACCAATAACTTTTAAGTAATCGAAGGGGAACATAAAGAAACGTCAACAATAAAGCAAGACAATAAAGAGATGCCTAGCAAATGTCACTACCACTGGCAAGGCAATGACATTCGTTCAAGTAAACAGTTTAAAATATCCAAACGATAGACCAATAGAATAATGTGTCTCTAAACTAGACAGATTGAATATCAAATCAGCATGCAACGTTAAATTCCTGAGCATAATACCGTACCTTCTCCTTGATTTTTTGATTTGTCTTTCCATTTTATGTATTATTATGAGGTTTCAGTTCGAACACGGTTATTGACCAAATCTTTGAAACATTTTGAAGGTAAAGTCGGCTGTATTCCTGCATGATTATTAAACCATTTGTTCTGGATTTTTAAAATAAAAATTCATGCTAATTGCATTATCTCTCCATTTAAACACCAATCCTGTGACGGAAATTTTAGTGCGGCAAATTCGATAGGAGACATAAAAAGTTTTGTTGTTGAAAGATAAATGGGGAAATGGAAAGTTACTGTCAAAGGCCCACCCCTATCCACACTGGTTTTCATAATTATGTGAATCTAGACTGTGCGGCCAATTGTGAATTTAGTCTACTTGTAATTCGATTTACTTGGAACAAAAAACGTCATCTAGTCTGTTTTGAGCTACAAGGGCATTCAATAATAAACGGTAAGATATTGTAAACGTCATTATGGCTTCAAAGCAGACGATATACTAAATTCAATAGAAAAATATGTTTCAATGTATGTTTTCCTACATGTTTTATTCCTTAGCAATTAATGATGGAATCTTCAAAATACTGTGATGTAATATTAAAAGCAGATAATTGACCAGCTAAACGTGAAAATTGGTAATTATATAATAACCATTTTAGGACATAATTGGCCCGAGCGTCTCTATTTTCTTCAGCACAATGTCCAAATCGACATTTGAAAGCAAACTGTTTCGTGAATGATTGAGGCAGAATTTTTGATCGATTCCTAATGAACGGATAATTTATATAAACTGACAGTCCATTTGAGAAACAAAAGTACATTTTCATTTTTCTCCCAGATACAATGTTATGATTTGTTTCTTATGTTCGGTGTTTTCATTAACCATTCATGAAGCTTTAAATGATTGTACTGTGATTATAAATAATTCCACACATATCCATTTAATAATTAGTAAGACTGCATGATATATATTTCGATTGATAATTGCTCCGTGGTGAATGGTGAATGGTACCAGCCGAATTAAAACGGTCAAGCTAATTATCTGGGACCCAACACTACAATACGCCTACCACAACTCAAACCTACACTTAAACTCAAACGCAATTGCAATCAACTCAATCATTATTCGTACGTAGCCGAATTCCACATATCAAGGGGGCACTAGTATAATGGGGCTCCGTCAAAGTAGGTTCACCCCTGATCTCAACAATATACATATATATACCTTACAGCGTCATTAGACGGACATATGTAGTGAAAAATGAGTCATTATTAAAGTAGACTTGGTCATTAGCAGGACATTTTTATGTTAAACAATAGTACTACTGCCCTCTACGTACCTTTGCGGGCAGAGGAAACCGATAGGCCTCCCAAGAAACAATAGGTTTATTCATAAGTCATTCGTTTAGTTAGTTATATTGTTTTAAATTTAGGGTAAGGGTTAGGGTTAGTTTAGGGTTAGGGTAATATACCAGTTTTTATGATGTCCTGTTAATGTACCATGTAAGGGTTAGGGTATCACTTTCTTGTTCTCCCCCCCTCTCTCTCTCTTACTCACTCTTGCACGCACTCACACGCCCATCCCCCCCCCCCATTGCCCCCTCCCACATTGCCCCCCCCCCCATATAGAGTAACTCCTGATTATAAATACTGAAAATTTTGGTATATTGAAAACTGATATTTCAACGGTAATTGTTGTTAGTTTTTTTCTTCATTTTAAACTCTGACGTCGGAACATAACGTCTAGGCAATATTATCACAAATCGGTTGAAGCAAAGTGTTATGTGTTTCCTTCAAAAAAAATACTGCATGTGAGATAAAATATCATGTCGGTAGGAGGTATAAAGCAATACACGTGCCTTTTGCTGAAGCCTCGTTCTATCAATCATATATGTGACCAATAAGACACTGCCACGTCACATCACGAATTCAAACTACGCATGCTCCCTTCGTGTTTCCCCCCCCCCCAAACAAAAATAAAAGAGGGAAGATGCTTTTACAGGCAACGATAATTATAGCCAGAGCAACGCAATCGTTTATGATTCGTGTTTTGGGAGCTTTTGATTAAATCGCCGTCGCTAGATGAACGAAAAGTGTGTTAAAGATAATAGGCTTGTACCAAGGGAACCGATCATTAAGAGATCATTATCCATCATATCATGAACTGCTTCATAATGGATGGTCGTCATGGTTATCCTAATGGCATACCATACCATAAAAACGCAATCGTTTATGATTCGTGTTTTGGGAGCTTTTGATTAAATCGCCGTCGCTAGATGAACGAAAAGTGTGTTAAAGATAATAGGCTTGTACCAAGGGAACCGATCATCAAGAGATCATTATCCATCATCATGAACTGCTTCATAATGGATGGTCGTCATGGTTATCCTAATGGCATACCAATAAAAATGTATCAAAATGTATGAACGAAAAGTTAGCACATGCGGAGTGCCTCATTTGCGCACTAGCCGAATGATATGGTGACTATTCAGTCACAATGGATTAGGCCACGCCCCTGCTGAAAACATTTTCATCTGTCCCGGAGGCAAACACTTTTTCTACTTTTGCAGCATCGACGCTCCGGTCGCAGTACAACACGGGACAATAAAACAAGCACAAATATAATTGGTGTCTCACGAACGGAAATGTTGATTGCATGATGTAATATCTTTGTTTAAGAAATATTGAACTACGGCAAAAACTATTAAACTAGCGCCAGATTGTGATAACAAAGTCACACACACATTCAAAAAAAGGAAGAATCGTAATCGCTTGTGACTCATATCAGAAGGGAATCAGATTGATGTTTTGAGCTTCATTTTGAGATTTTCTCGACACGCGGAATGGAGCGTTTACTGCAGGTGAGTTTTATGACTAATTCATACTTGTTCTACATTTTATATTTAAACAAATAATTATGGTTCTTACAAACTTTAAAACAAAATAAAAGGTGTAGACAACTTAAAAAAAGGTTGAGTTCCGGGGAGAGATGAGACATAATTTGAGAGCGTTATCATTGTTATTATGCAAGAGTGGAAGAACATCGGAGAAAAAATGTTCCCTGACAAGTATGACTCTTCGAATGCCTTCTTTTTCTAAATATGACAAGTAACAGCACTACAGGCAATATGAAAACAACATTTGATGTGAGACTGAGAACCCTAAATAAAAAGCAAAGCTCAATTGAAGAGTAGTTTTATAAAGTCTATAAATATTCAATAAAAGGCAAAACGATAAAGTAGTATCAAATTTAAAGTACATACATTTCGGGCCAAAGTCAGATATGTTGCTTAAGAACATCTTATTAGTTCGAAAGATTTATCATAATACACAACATTTCAGAGGTGCTTTGTTTATTTGGAGCGAGCACCTCTAAATCGGAGGGGACGTCCAGAACAGCGGGCCTTTTGACGAAAAATAGTATTATGCAAAGAAATTTAAATAATAAAAAATGTTGATACAAATTTTTATTTGAATTGGGATTTATTAACGTTACAATTTCAAATTAGAAAGATGATTTTTTTTTTTTTTTTTTTTTTTAATTAAAAACTTAAATTTTATGAAAACACGTTATTCTCCATATATCAAAATTGGGGGAATGTCTTTATTTTTTAGCTTTCTATGATTTGCTCATGTAAACGGAAAAAAATGTGGAAAGGAGACACCTTAAGATATCTTCGGTGAAAAAGTTATTGCAATCGAAAGTTATTGACTTGATTTCTACAAAAACAACATGTTTGCCCTTATGTGTATTAACTGTATGCATATATATATATATATATATGTGCATTTGTGTATTAGGGGCATGTTTGGTGTGTTTAACTCTTTATGCGCCACTTAAAAAACCCCCCTGTGCCACATTCTTTTAGGGTCACACATTTCGAGGGAATCTTTATTGACTCTGCTGAATCAAGAGGCTATAACTCTTCACTGGATGATCATGATGAAAAATATTGTGCAGCAAAGTTGTAGACCGGAAAACGTGCTTTTCGATGAACCGTCATTTGTTATATTTTGAATTATCATTTTTATAATAATCATAATTATATAATGTTTAATTTTTCTTATTTACGGCAGTTTTTTATCCCTCTAGAATTTCTTATTTAGCAATGATAAGACATCTTCAAATCGAATCTATTAGAAAGGTGGACTTCTTACCTTTCTTTACATACCTTGCTCAAGTATTCTAACAATTCAGAAGGTTAGTATTTAGGTTGTTGAAGAAAAGAAGTTCAATAGGGAGAGACTTGAAAGTACCCCGCTCAGCCACCCTTGACAATGGGCTAATCTGCCCATTGAAATCCCTATTACCCCAGGTTATTGTCAATGTCCGGTTTAGCGGGGCATGAAAAGGGACGTCGTGGGGATGTTTTTCTTTGTTGTGCCATGATAAGTCAATAAGAAATAAGAGAATGTTATTGATTTTGCCCACTGGTATGAGCATGTAAAAATGGTATAGGCATAATATATTATATGTGATATACATGACATAATCAGCATCTTATTGAAATGTCTCATTATGAATGTTCACCGCATCTGTTCTCTCACCTTCTTTACCCCTCAATAAAATTGATTTCAAGTACATTTATCACAGCCATAGATATACAAAGAAAGAATGAATCAATCTTAAAATATAAACTATATTGCATTGTTTTCCATTTACTTTATTGTGAGAGAGCTTATTATCAGAAATGATTGACGAGTGGAGTATGCAATGAATAAAATATGGAGAACGGACGTGAGAGACATTATGAGAGAGAAATAGTGATATGAAATGAAAGGACTTTACTGTGAATAAAGATTATAAGAGAAAGAGATAAAGATGACGGCAAGACAGGATACATATTGATACGAAAATAACAATAATAATGAGATAGAGATGACGGAAAGAAAGAGAGTAAACACTGATAGCATAAGAATGAATAAAGATAATAAGAGAAAGATATAGAGATGACGGCAAGACATAGGGTACATATAGATAGGAAAATGATAATAATAATAAGATAGAGATGACGGAAAGAAAGAGAGTAAACACTGATAGCATAAGAATGAATAAAGATAATAAGAGAAAGATATAGAGATGACGGCAAGACATAGGGTACATATAGATAGGAAAATGATAATAATAAAAAGATAGAGATGACGGAAAGGAAGAGAGTAAACACTGATAGCACAAGAATGAATAAAGATAATAAGAGAAATATATAGAGATGACGGCAAGACATAGGATACATATTGATAGGAAAATAATAATAATAATAAGATAGAGATGACGGCAAGAAAGAGAGTAAACACTGATAGCATAAGAATGAATAAAGATAATAAGAGAAAGATATACAGATGACGGCAAGACATAGGGTACATATAGATAGGAAAATGATAATAATAATAAGATAGAGATGACGGCAAGAAAGAGAGTAAACACTGATAGCATAAGAATGAATAAAGATAATAAGAGAAAGATATAGAGATGACGGCAAGACATAGGGTACATAATTATAGATAGGAAAATGATAATAATAATAAGATAGAGATGACGGAAAGAAAGAGAGTAAACACTGATAGCATAAGAATGAATAAAGATAATAAGAGAAAGATATAGAGATGACGGCAAGACATAGGGTACATATAGATAGGAAAATGATAATAATAATGAGATAGAGATGACGGCAAGAAAGAGAGTATTACACTCATAGCATAATAATGAATAAAGATAATAAGAAAAAGATATACAGATGACGGCAAGACATAGGGTACATATAGATAGGAAAATGATAATAATAATAAGATAGAGATGACGGAAAGAAAGAGAGTAAACACTGATAGCATAAGAATGAATAAAGATAATAAAAGAAAGATATAAAGATGACGGCAAGACAGGATACATCTTTCTTTCATTAGTTTTATTCATTCTTATTCTATCACTGTCTACTCTCTTTCTTGCTGTCATCTCTAGCTCTTTCATTAATTTTTATTCATTCTTATTCTATCAGTCTACTCTCTTTCTTGCTGTCATCTCTATCTCTTTCTTTCATTATTTTTATTCATTCTTATTCTATCACTGTCTACTCTCTTTCTTGCTGTCATCTCTATCTCCTTCTTTCATTTTTTTTATTCATTCTTATTCTATCAGTCTACTCTCTTTCTTGCTGTCATCTCTAGCTCTTTCATTAATTTTTATTCATTCTTATTCTATCAGTCTACTCTCAGGGAACACTTTTATCACTAGAGTCTTCGTCACTGCTCGATTCGTCGGAATCAGAGTCCATGCTCCATGCTTCCATAGTAACAAGATCTCGAGCCTCCTCTACACTAAACACACGTTGACGTTTTCCAGCAGGTGCCATCGTAACATCAGTAAAAAAAATCCAAAGAAAACCGCTAAATACACGGTAATTTCGAATGTAACACTATGAAGAAAAACAGTTTACCGGAAAGTGTGCGATGTATACAATGTAAACAATAGTAAACGCAACGCGTGGCTACACACTGCGAGCGGTATTATGAATGTCTAATTGACTCGTATACATCTGTGCAAAAATGCGAAGTTGGCACGCCTACGTCCGTGCAAATCGGCGAACAAAGCAAACAAAGAGTTAAATCGAGTGTTATAATTAACTTTTAAGTAAAACCTAAAATCATCTGCTGCATTTGCTGGATGATTGAAATACTTTCAAGTAGATGTCAGCTTCATTGAAATGTGTAAAATGTGAATTTTGAGCCGAAAATGTGTTTCTTATTGTGGAAATTTCCCCACTCATTTTGGCCATTATCTTGGTATATGAATTTGAGGATAGTGATTTGACATTTAAAGACAGTTCACAGAATTAGGAGTCCTGCGAGCAATTGATAAGTAATATTATAGTCTGTGATGTTTCAGAAAATGTGGGCATTATCAGTTGCCTGCCTCTCCCCCCCCCCCACACGCTATCAACAACTTTTTAACACCTCCCTCCACCTGACTGCTTGGTAAAATCTTGGCATGGTTGAGACAAATATTTAAACATAATCAAAGAAATATAACGGGAAAATATCCTACTTCTGATCTTGCTGGGTTATAAAGACAGCCCACGAGACCAATGATTATGTAGGTCTTTGAACCCTCAGTAAAATTGTCTGAATGTCCACAAGACTGACATATCGTTTGTGAATCCTCGATGAATTTTTCAGTAGACCATGTAGGATGCCGGAGGGTTTATGTGGTGTAATTTCTTTTCATGTGGGTATCATATCTGAGCCGAAATTGTGTTATCGTTTCCATTATTGTAGAAAAACATATAGAAAAGAATATAAATTTACATTTTAGAATCTCTCCTAAAGATTGATCTTTAGTGTTTTCCACCTTTAATTTATGTTTGTTGCGTTAATACTGCTTATAAATTTCTTCTTTCATATTAGAAATACATTTTTTAATATTGATAGAGAACATTTCTTTTCTTAAAAAGGTCATAATCGGTATAATTTGTTTATATTTATATCCGGACACTTACCCCCTCGAAATCCACACCCAAATAACCACCTCTAGGATAACCACCCTCTAGGCCAACTACCCCCCCCTAGGAAAACTACCCCTTAGGGCAACCACCCTCAAGGACGACTACCCCCGCTCAACTACGCCCCAGATAATTACCCCCTAGGACCGCTACCCCAGGAATATTTAGAACTCCTACAGCTTATGGTATTGCTCCGAAGGGGTCATTTATCCATCATTTTCGTCAAACTAAAGAACTTCATGGCATTATAATCACGTTCGGGTTAAAATCTCAGACTATTTATGATGTAAGCAATGACTCTTTCCCCGGCCCTATTTGTGTTTCTGTGAAATGAAGTTTATGTGGAAGCCAAGTAAATAACCTTGAATTGCTATAAGTATTCATTAAAAAGAAATATAAGCATCTGCTTCGCACGAAATATTGCCCTTGTAAAAGGGGCAATTCTTTTAAAGTTACGCAAAAATACAACTTTCTGGTTTTGACATATATAGAAAAAAACGTTAACATTTTTTTTTAGGGTTTTTGAAGAAGAAAGCCAAAATCATGATTTTGAACTTCAACTGCGATGTTCATTAAATCCAATTCCATTAAAATTGGTATCAAAATATTAATTGTCTAATGCCCTTTCGTGACTCATTCTAATTCAAGGTTTCCTCAAAATACTAACTACAAAATAGTATTTTCGTCAAATGGGCCGCTTTTTTTTTGTCGCGTCCTCCGATTTAGGGTTGATCGCTACACATTTTGTTGTTAAACCTTTGAATATTGTGTATGATGTTAACAAACTTTCGAATAAGCAAGGTGTGCTCAGTTAATAGGTTTTTACCGTTAATATGGTATGAAGAAATACTAGTTAACAAACGTAAATCTTTATTTTTAAATTTTATAAAATATAAAATAAAAACTTAAACATCAACTGATACGTGAAACAGAATGACCTGGGAGGTAGATGAGTAAGAAAAACCCTTTATGGGAGAGTGAGGAATGGAAAGAGAGAGAATAAAAATGGGCACTGGGTTGAACAGAGGAGAGGAGAGGAGACAGATGCGAGAGACACGGTCATACGTCTTTTAAAATCATTGTGTGCATCAATCAATTTGCAGTCGTTTAGGCTATTTGCCCGCAAAGCCTTTTGAATAGACCTTTTTCGTAATGTAATTTATTACAAATTATTCCATTCACCTCCTACGAATAACTGTATTTCAATAGTCAGAATGCGAACTGTATACATTAGTTACCCAATCAGCAATTACCCGAAGCATTGCTTGCATTTTGCAGTGTGCAATAATCTTTCATTCATTTGATCTCACCAACATATGACGAATCTTAAACCGCCAAAGTCGCTGAGGCAGTCCTGCGTCAGACAAATGACGCATCTTGTGCGACAGGTTTAAAACGTGATGCACACGAGCATCATTTCGATTGCATTAACTTACGTGCGTTAAAAGAACCTAGAGTAAGCACATTCAATACATGCACTAGTACTTCAATACAATGTTGCATTGTTCATTATGCAATCATCCTTTATACGACATTCATTTCACAAAGCGCGTCAAACACATTGTCATTAGGTACTTTTAGATTCTGCACGACGAGATCGTGGACTGCCCTTTTAAGGCAATGTGACGTCACTGCCAGTGCCTTAAAAGGACGTCACATTGCCTTAAAAGGGCAGTCCACGTACTCGTCGTGCAGAATCTAAAAGTCCCTATTCACTGACACAGTGCTACGTCAGGGAAACAACTTCTCGTGTGCAACGCACTAAACATAAAATGGTTCGTTATAGCAGGAAGCATCTCGTCAGCAATTCGTCATGAAAGTACGTTTACATATCGAAACCGAAACGAGAACATGCGTTACCTTAACATAAAAGTTACAATATCACAGGGAACGGGGTAAAGTAACACCCCAATCCAGGGCCTTCTTGGAATCTTCGGGTCATCGCGTCGGATCGTGTGGTCGCTTTACCAGACTTTTGTGAAAACAAGCCCCCTGTATTCACGAAATGTCGGGGGGGGGGGGAGGTAATGTTTGTGAAATAAACCCCACTTGTTCGATTAACCCGTCACTTTGTGACAACCCAACAGCAAATCTACAAAAAGTCGCGTGATCTTCTGTTAATCTCTTTTCATAAAAGTCTGCGTATACATCAGTAATCAGCTAATGTCGTGTCATTTCATCTTAATACAATTTAATTTTAATATCTAAACATCTACTTGTATACATCACCATTAATACAGGCAATTAAAAAAAGGTATGGGTGATAAATAAATAATATTTGTGAACTAAATCCCACTCTTCTAAATTGGTCATTTCATCTTGATCCAATTAATTTTTTAAATATTTGAACATCTACTTATACAGGCAATTAAACGAGGTATGGGTATTACAATAATGATAACGAATGAGGGGCCTATTACAAAGCAGGGAATCACACAAATAAAGTCAGCCTACTGGAGATAATTGAGGCTATCGGATGTCGATATTTCATTTTTGAGAATAGCGCAGTTGTCCCCAAAACGGATCTGCTACATCATTAATTTTGCTGATTAAATTGGTGATGGTGTTGCTAGGGTTATATATATGAACATAAATCATGAGATCAACAGTTTACGTACGGGTTTAGTGTTCGACCTTCTAAAAAATTAATAATAGAACAACTTTCCTTACAATTTAACACATGAATAGTGAGGGAATCTGCAAGTTTGCTTTTAAAAAGGTAGCATGGTAGTAGAAATCCTATGTTTTAATGGTTGTCCAGCTTTGGCGCAACGTACCGCCGCAAAAGGGTACAACAAAGGTTCTTCGCGTATTCACTGAGCGATGTGTTATAAGATTGGAAATCTGAAGCGGTACACTTTACGTCATCAGAAATCTTAACAAGGCTTTATAAGTCATTATTAGGGACTTTTAGATTGAGTGGACGAGAACGGCGTGAATGTCCACTGATCATGCGTGTTTATGGCAAGCCGTTTTAACATTTAAATTCTTGATATCAAGAATAACCATTGCTTTACAACAGAAAATCATTTCTTGATATCAAGAATTACCTTTGCTTTATAACATAAAAATGATTTCTTGATATCAAGAATCCAATCCAAGGTAGTGGCTTGAATTACTCTGAGAGTGGATTCCACAATTTAGATTTCCAGGCCCACACGCAGTGATCCACAATGTGGATTTTCTCTAGTCTGCATTAAGAGACAACACTTTTAAACTTCTGACGCCGGACTGCGTCAACTGAGGAAAAAAAAAAATCGTTAAACACTTTGTTAAAGACGTCGTTAAAAAGAGATGAACGCAAAATGAGCAATGCAAACACTGCAGTGAATTCGCCGGCGCATGCACGAATTTTCTTTAATTTGATTTGCGGAATTAATGACGCAATCAAAATGATGCATGGTGTGCAATTGTCCGTGTCATTTGTGAACGAATTAAGGCCTGAAAGCTCGTTCAGATACGACGCTGTTTTTCTTCCTTTCTCACTATACTGTATTTTTCTCTGCTTAAAGTTCCCTCTGTTTCTCTACGTCCCGTCGTCTCCCTCTCTCTCGCTCTCTGCCTTGCTCTCTCTTTTTCTCTATTTCTTCTTCTTATTTTCTTACCCATGTCCACAAAGTCGAAACGAAAGTAGTCCTTATAAAAATTGATGGTGACAAAAATGGCTATCAACAAAAAGAAAAGAAAACTTATCGAATTAATGACATATCAATCATTTTACACATATACTTGTATACTAGGGGGATTGTGTATTGCCAGAATATCAATTATTGTCTATTATATTGTATGAATAATGATTATAGAAACAGAGTACATTGATTTTTTTTTTAATTGCCAAGCTTCCAACATGCAACAATAGACAAGAATAACAGAGTCAGCTTGAACAGGATAACCCACGAAAGCTCAATACCTTATTTCCAGTACGATTAATTGAATGGAAAAGTTGCCTTATTGAGCCGGCATGTGTTTGCGGTAAAAATATTCCCCTTGGTTTAATGTAATTCATACCTATATAATATTTCATGTTTCCACAGATATCATACTTCATCCTCCTCCTATGCAAAGGTGAGTTGACAGTATATCATTCGTATTGCACGAATATCGTATTTTGTCATCCTGGTATTTCTTTCTTATCATTCGTTTAGGGACACACAATTGTAAAATTGAATCTGAACATATCCTTACTATTAAAGGTAATACAACGTTTTGGTATGAGCTCATGAATTTAGTTCAAATGAATATATTGGAAGCATATGCGATTTTATGATATTCGATGATTGTTGTTGCGGTTGAAATCGAGTCTAAAGCTATACAATTGTTCATAATAAAGTCTTTATGTGGATAGCGCCCTCTCAAGACTGATATTAATTTAGCCTAAAAACAATGTTTCTTGACTACAATCGACCAATTTGCTATCACCGTTAGGAAATTATATATCAGAATTGCATATTCTGATATTTTCATGGTCGAAGCTACCATGGAATGACCTTAGGCGCTATTTAAAATATTTGAAATTTACCGAGAGCACCGGTAAATTTTTGATTATTCAATATCTCGAAAGCAGAAGTGTTTTAGGGGCTTAATTTTCTTGTGCTTATAATACATACACAGGGGCATCCAAAGATATCAGCATTGTAAAGAATTTTCAACATTTCCCAAACTTTGCATTGAACTGTCTTTGATCTGATGTAAAAGATATTTAAAATTTCCTTTTTCTATTCATAATCAGATATTTCAATAATAAACAATTGAGGACAATAGCACTGAGAATAATGCATGTTTGATCTATCACTCTGTTGAGATTAGATTCCACTAAGAGTGGAAATCCACTCTCTAAGGAGTCATATTATGGGTTCCTTCCTTTCGACTCGAGTTCGCTCCGATCCTTAATTGGAGCGTGGATTATTCTACATGTTTTTGTGTGTTATTGCTGTTGTTGTTGTTTGTTTGTTGGCTCGTTCGTGTGTTTGATGTTTGTTTTCTATTTTGTGTTCTCCTCTCCAAACAAAGTGATACTTGATATGACTCCAGAAACATTGTAACATTGAAACCTATAACCCCCAAAAAGTTTAAATTGCATGCCTAATGACAAGGTTGAGTTCTGATAAAAATGAAAACCTTGCCCATTCTTGTTCGTGTCAATTTGAAAGAATTTCATAATAAAAATTGTCCCCTGAAATGGGTGGTCTTCAAAGGCTCACATATTCAAAAAAATGGTAAATTTTTACTAAACATTAATGGCACATGTATACGTAGTCCCATATTCCGATTTGTATGTGCAGTGTGAGTCGTTTTTGCAATACCTAGTGAATTTCTTATAAATTTGATGATTCTAAAACATCACCGTGTACATTAAATGTAATACTACATAATCAAATTTCATTTTCATAGTGGCTGCTAACCAGGCTTTTACTGCGTAACTGCATGATCCGAACTCAACCTTATTTTTAAGACTTGTTCATATATATAACATATGCCGTAGGATACCGCCGCTAACTCTAACACTTATGACGACATAAGTGTAATGTGATTACGGCATTTTATCCTGTCCCGGCGATTTACCGCCATATGTGGAAACAGCAAGATTTTAGAATTTATTCTAGATATTTTGCCATTAAAGTGGAAATTAAACGTTTATTTTTTAGTGTGGGGAGAAAAAAGGCGAGGGACACTCCTCAGCCTTTGCAAAGAACCTTTTTTCTTCTTTCAGCTGGCTACCCTTTTAACGCGACACGATGCGGTCCAGGAACCGTACATTTGTCGTTGGAGTGCGAACCGGACTACACGATCGTCGTAAATAGAGGCATTTGTGTGCGCGTGTCACGATGTAATGCCTTTGACAAGTCTTTGGCTGCATCATGTAATGGGAAAAGGGTGAGTGAGGGCGTGTTCGGACAACTACCTTGATTTGTAAATATATTTATTTGTTCATATTTTGAACATGTTTTTTATTGTTCATATTATCACATGTTTATTAGTGTCCATATTATCACACGTTATCTTTGTTGATATTATCATAATATCATCGTTCATATTATCACATGTGTATCATTGTTATACTATTGTTCTATTGATACTATGTAAATATGTTTGCACTCTCATACTCCTCATACATTCTCATAGAGTCAATACAAATCTTACAATCTTACAATCTTACAATCTTACTTACGGACAACTTCCCTCCTGACACTATAGTGCTTGCCTTGCTGAGCCTATTTGTCATATGTACTATAGCCTATGGAAGGTTTTGTTAATATGGGGCCGACCCTCCAGACAACTACCTCCAAGCGTATAGGGCCTACCCTTTGGACAAGTAGGCTCTTGAAAACTATCTATGAACAACTAGGCTCTAGACAACAACCTCTAGACAACTTTATACCTCTAGACATCTACCTCTGAACATCTAAGCTCTAAATAATTACTATCTGGACAACTACCCTTTGGACAACCACCTATGGACAACTGCCTCTGGACAACTGTACCTCTGGACAGTTATGCTCCAGACAGCTACCATCGGACAACCACCTCTAGACAGCGACCTTCCGATAGCTACCTTCCGGACAAACACATCCCGACAATTGTAATGATAACAGTAATATTGACATAAATATAGCTATATTGCCACAGATCCATCCCAGAGGATGCTCAAGCTTACATAGTTTTTATTTTTTATTTGTATGAAGCTGCTTACATAGTTCTATTATTACCCTGACTATCGCCAATACGCATTTAGGCATTAAACGCATTCAAGGTATAACTACCGTTGGGTATCATTGTCTAAATAAGAATGTTCATCATTAAAATCATGATTTTTGGCAGGATTGTTTTTTAAACTTCGAAAATAATCGTTCTGGACTTCTCCATTGTAAGTCACAAGGGCCGGTAGTCATAAATGCATATTATGATCTGTTTGATAGAGTGCTCTGCTAATCCTGAAAAAATTACACCAATTTTGTAACCAAATGATCCAAGAAAATTTATTTCAACATGAAATCAATTTCTCATTGTCATCTTTATGGCTGGGTACACCTTTTTTGGTACTTGTTTCTTACCATTTCCTAAGCGCGTTGAGACCTTTTCCTTATTATTATTATCAATCCATAGGAGTACAGTGATATGAGTAGAAAAAAAGCGTTAATTATTGGCGCTTCATAAAGTTATTGACTAAGTTAAACAAGGGCCATGTAGCATAATAGGTACTATTAATTGTAGCTCTCCGAAATTTATCGTATAGCTTCAAAAAAGATAATCGTATCTCCTCCCATCAATCGTAACTTTACAAGACAAACTATCTTAGGATTACTTCAAAGTAAGAAATAGAAACAATGCATGGTAGGACACAATTTGAAGTGCAAGCAAATCGAATTCTATATTACAGGGCCCTGGTTTAAATGTTACCATATTTTTAATACGTGACAATGTATTGCATTCCAGACAGCAGTTATGAAATTGTATTGTAGTACACGGAACCCATGTGACTTCGTCTGCACAGGAGATCGAGATTGCAATGGAGATCAAAGCTATGCTTATGCTGAATATGAATGTGAGTATGTACTGCCCTCTGCACAAGAGGCGTCAATTCGATTGCGTCATTACCTGCGCTAATCATTCATGTGACGCACCAATCACATACGCTTGGAAGTCAACGCATTCTCTGCACGGGAAATCATCGGAATCGATGGATAGCAAGAACAACAACAACAAGCACGGCTTATTTTGCATTTACCTATACGATGCTACTCTCATATCACGTGTCAAACACGGCACATTTTACGTCAGCAAATAACACATCGTGTGCAACGGCTTATTTACCAGTAATGGGACTGAGACATCGTACAAGTGAATGCACTAAGCGTGTGCTTAGGCTAATGCTTTAATAGCTTGAGTAGAGCAAGTAATGACGCAAAAGCAATGACGTCTCATGTGCAACGAGCATACTGTAGCTAGAGGATGAACACAAATGTAATGTAACTTTAAGAGAAAACGTCATCCAAAGAGAGAGAGAGAAAATGGGTTGCTTTACTAAAAGAGAAATTTTATTTGGCACCTTTTTTTTTAAAACGACGCTCGCTCCAAATAAAAAAAAATAAAAAAATTCTTCATCATTTGTTTTCCTAGGCTGATTAAGATGCATTTTCGTTTTCTAATTTCAATACCAACATGTTGTATAGCTGTTTAACTCATTTAATTTGGATATGATGGGTGTTTAAATCGATAAGTTGGGATATGTATCGAATCAATAGGCACTTTAAAAACTTAATTCTCATTTTGCATGCATTTTCTTTCATGCGCTAGTAAATATTACATCCATCATCATGGTAATTAATGACGTAAACATATTGAAAGATGATTAATATGGTAATTATCTAGTTTCCTTAATGGAAAATTAATTCGTATTGTACGTCCCCCATTGGCTTTTTTTCTTTTTCATTAGACGGTGATAAATGATTTGGTTGGCAATCTTTTTAATGACACTAATTCACATACACGATATCATTTAGAGTGTGGGATGTTCCATGTTATTAAATTGGTTTGATTGATGATTCCTTTATGCTAAAGTCTTTGTGACAAAAATCTGTCTTTGTGATCCAAAATTTGTTCGAGCGACATATGCTCCGGTCCTTATTAATTCAATGGTATGAGGTGGCTAATAATTAAACACCAAGAATGGCAGTGTGCCAGACATGAGCGCAATACAAGAATCCGCTATTATCAATATCAGAATTAGATATTTCATCAACATAACCAACTCATAACGGATCTAAATCCGACAAAATGTGGGTAACATTGTAGTTTTACTTGGTCTGATTTCGGTTTGATGTCGGTATCGTTCGTGAGACTAATGTAATAGAGCTTGGTTCTCGATCAGGTTTGGGTTGGGTCTAGGATTAGGTTTAGACTTAGGGTTTGGTAAAGTGTTCGGGCTATATGTGAAGGTATTACCTCGATGGAAATGGGAAATCGACTCCGGAGCAATAGATCTTGGAATCGTTTCTCAAAACCGTCACGAGTACTTTTACACCGACATCCCATTCAAACGCGCTATATATTTTATACACGCTTTGCAATGGGTTTTCGGCGAACGTGTACTTATGATGGTTTGTGAAACACTGACCTGGTTACATATTTTCTGCATAATTTGTAAACAAACTTTCTGTTGACGACTGAAAAGCTGCCCATATGATTGCCTGACATAGCAAAAACAAGAGTTGTATACGACGCGTATTCCATCCCTAAAGATGCCAGATTGTAATGTAAGAGGCAGATGAATCAAATGATTACTAACTTATGGTTCGGGAGAGAAACATGCGTACATTTACATGCATACAATTTACAATTATATTATATTACATTCAGATCGTCTCTAAATCATATTGTTAAAATAACTAAAGCAATTTATGTTGTCTGGTTTACACATAGGTACCCCTCCAGTACAAGAGACTACTCCAGCCCTGGTAAATAAAGTGTTTCCTTTATTTTTTAGATATTATGTTATATCAGGAGGTAATTTCTTCTTCTTTTTCTTCTTCTTCTTTTTCTTCTTCTTCTTTTTCTTCTTCTTTTTCTTCCTCTTTTATTTCTTCTTCTTTCTGCATTTACGGGTATGCAAGAACTTTATGCAAGAACATTTTTTTCATTTATCATAATAAAACACCATATGACCCTAGTCTATTATGGTCTAGAATAAAGAATGATTATGATGAAGTGACCTTTTCATGAGACTGCGTGTTATATGCATGCCGTCTCATTTATACACTGGCTAGTCCTTAATTTCGTTCTTGCTCCCTCCCTCTCATTTTTCTACTCACTTCTCCCCTTCTCCTTTTCTCCCCCTTCCACATACACACATTTTCTCACCCTCTTTCAATCTCTTTCTCTCATTCTCTAATGATGAATAAAATAAATAAATGTTTTCAATATTGATATGAATTGCTTATACATAAACATACACTGTCAGTTGCTCGTAAAGTTGGATTTTTTTTTACCCCAATTTTTGGAATTATTTTGACAGTGATTTATTCCTTATAGGCCTAGATCTGGATAATAGTATACATTCTCAGATTTTGTTGAATAATAATTTGCCAGTGTTTGTTTTGCGTGACTGCTAAAGCATGTGTATGCTACTATGCTTACCAACTAGGGGACCTACGCCCTTAAGTCATAAATGACAGTAATGAGGATTAATGCTCCACAAAAGGCCACTAATATAGCACATCGACACGGTTTTGATCCTGGGGCCTCACATTTACGAGGCCATTGCTTTGCCACTGAACCATGATTGTACGCAGCGGGGGCTAGGGTAGGGGGCAGTTCCCACAAATAAAAAATAAATAAAAATGCAACAATAAATTATCAATAATTCATTGCATTTTACCCAGGTCCCCAACATAACAAAATCCTTTGTACGGCCAAGCATTATGGCTCGAGGCATGGGCACACAGAAGATTTGTTATCTGCTGGCGACCGGGGGGGATTCAATGAATTATTGATAATTTACTGCATTTGTTTTATTTATTTTTTTTATTTGTGGGAACCTTTATCATGATATGTTATCTTACCATGCATTTCTTATCATCATTTACTTTAATTAGACAGTATCAATCAACACTTAGTGTACCACAAATTTACCGTTATTACAGGACCCTACTACAGACACAACGACAGAGGAACCTTACATTTTTACAACGTCAGTTGCCGATGAGACGACAACCATTCCTACAACAATATCACAAACATCGGACCAAGCTACATCAACTCCATTGGATCCTACAGCACCGACTTACACTAATGCAGGACCATCAATGGCACCTGATCTTACTACTACAACTAGTATGTCATTATCATCGACGCAGCTGACTACATCGGTAAATACATTGGTAAAATGCAAATATCGACTTCTTTGAGGGCCGGGCACGGTTAAAACTATTGCCCAGGATTATGTCAAATTTGGACTGTGTCACTGAGACGAAACCGAACGGCATCGTAAAGTCTCGAGATCACAGAGGAGCTACGGGTTTAACCGTGACCCGGAAAATGAACAGTCGATATTTCTTTGATATACCGCATATCGCGAATGGCGGATTGTCGAAAAGGGATATATATATATATATATTGACGAGATGTGTATTTCGAAATATATTTAGTTATAGGAAAACTACTAATCTAAGACTCTTGTATGGGCCGTTGCAAAAGAAGTTGCTATTGATTGCAAGTTGCAAATTTCTCAACTGATATGTGCAATCGATTGCAGCCAAACTTTCTTGCAACGCCCTACTAGAATCCTAAATTTCCTAGGATTTTGTTAGGATTAAAGTTTTAACAATTAAATTAAGTTAACTAGATCTAGCTTATATCCCCTGTCTCTCTCTCTCTCTCTCACTAATGGGGCGTTGCAAGAAATTTAAGTTGCGATCGTTGCAGATTTGAAATCGATCGCAAGACCTAGGCTTGACATGATTTGCATGTATTGGTAATAAACAAAAACCCTTCAAAATATTGGCTGAAAACTTGTTTGCAAATTAACCTTTATTATCATATTTTATCTTACCATGTATTTGTTATCAACATTGGGTGGTATTCCGATAGCGTGTACTAAGTTAAGCCTGGCTTAACTTAGTACACACTTTTATGGAGTGCCTGTTGCCAACTCATTTACCCTGTTTAGATTATTTTAATCCTGCCATGAAAAGTGTCCAACAAGTTAATTCTGCAATGTAATGGGAAGAAAAAGACAATATGAGTATGAACTGAATTTCAACAAAGTCTTTGGTAGATTATCTTTGTCATGAATATTGAAGGAGGAAGATGACACCTAGCATTCCATAGAAGTGTGAACTAAAATTCTTGTTTAGTCTGGACTTAGTCCCGGCTTAACTTATGATAATACCACCCATTTACTTTAATTAGTCAGTATATATTAGCACTTTGTGTACCACAAACTCACTGTCATTACAGGACCCTACTACGGACACAACAACATGGGAACCTTACATGTCTACTACAACGCCAGTTGCCGATGAGACGACAAGACTTCCTACAACAATATCACAAGTATCAGACCAAGCTACATCACATCAACCGGACCCTTCAACACTGACTTACACTAATACGCAAACATCAACAGCACCTGATCTTACTACTAGTATATCCTTATCATCGACGCAGCTGACCGCATCGGTAAATACAAATATCGACCGCTTTGAGGGTCACTGTTAGAACTAATGCCCAGGGTTATGTCAATTTTATCCCGTGCCACCGAGATGCAATCGGGCGGCATCGTAAAGTCTCGAGATCACCGAGGAGCTACAGGTTTAACCGTGACCTGAAAAATGAAAGATCAATATTTATATTATATATCGCATATCGCTTCTGGATTGTCAGAAATAGCAATTTATATAGACGAAATGTGTATTTCAAAAATTACTTATTTGAAAGAAATCTACCAATCTAATGGAGCGTTGCAAGAAAGTGGCAATTGATTTCAAGTTGTAAATTTTTCAACTGATATTTGCAATCGATTGCAGCCTAACTTTCTTGCAACGCCCTACTATAGTATCCCAAATTTCATAGGATTTTGTTAGGATTAAAGTTTTAACAATTACATTAAGCTAACTAGATCTAGCTTATATCCACCCTCTCTCTCTCTCCCTCTCTCTCTCTCTCTTACTAATGGGGCGTTGCAAGAAATTTGAGTTGCGATCGATTGCAAATTTCCCAATTCAATCGCAAGACTTACGCTTGATTTTGGGGATTTGCAATTGATTGCAAGTTTTCTTGCAACGCCCCATAAGAGTAGTGCGCGCATATGTGTGTATACATAGTTAACATTATGCGTTATCAATTCCAAACACCTCGTGGACATGAATTCCATGTATTGGTAATTAAAAAAACCTTTACAATCTCATGGTGATAAACTCGTTAGCAACATAACCTTTATCATCATATTTAATCTTACCATGCATTTCTTATCACCATTTACTATAATTAGTCAGTATCAATTAACACATGGTGTACCACAAATTCACTGTCGTTACAGAACCCTACTACAGACACATTAATAGAGAAGCCTTACATTTATACAACAACGCCAGTTGCCGATGAGACGACAACACTCCCTACAACAATATCACAAACATCGGACCAAGCTACATCATCTCCACCGGATCCTACAACACCGACTTACATTGATACAGGACCATCAATGGCACCTGATTTTACTACTAGTATGTCATTATCATCGACGCAGCTTCCTACATCGGTAAATACATCGGTGAAATACAAATATCGACTGATTTGAGGGGCACGGTTTAAAACTATTGTCCAGGGTTATGTCAAATGTGGACCGTGTCAACGAGACGAAATCGATCGGCATCGTAAAGTCTCGAGATCACTGAGGAGCTACATGTTTAACTGTGAACCGAAAAATGAGCTGTCGATATTTCTTTTATTTACTGCAAACTGCATTTTATTTACTGCATATCGCGAGTGGATTGTTAAAAAGGGATATATCGACGAAATGTGTATTTCGAAATATATTTACTTGTAGAAAATATACCAATCTAACAGCAGTGTAGGCATATGCATGTATCCATAGTTAACATCAAATAGCCATTATCTGGTATCGAAAACAAAATATCAAGTATCAGAATTTTAACGGTATTAGGAACAACATAGTTCATCCGTGAGACAAGACAAATTAATATTCTCTCTTAAATACAGGGTTATAAAAAAGAATCTCATCCAAAATGTCGGAAACAGTTTTAAATACATGTAACATTCTTTGTTGTTGTGGTACAGTGGTTCATTCACTTTACTCTTTCAATTATTAAATCGCAAACAAACAGTTGCGATCGATATCAAGCCAGCGATTTGAATCGATCGCGACTGTCTGCATAAGGTCGAAAACCTATTGTTTTACTTGCAATCTTCTCCTTTTAAAAAAAATATTATTTTGGGGTGGGGGGGGGGGGGGGGGGTAGGGGTGCCTGTGCCCCCGGTGCCCAATGGATCACGCACTGGCTTTAATCTGAACTTTTTACTTTGTGTACGTAGGTTTGCGGCAGCGCGGTGTATGAGGGGCTCGTGGGGACCTTTCGTCTGGAAACCAGGAGTGCGGCTCAACCTTCAAGTTCCACTTCGGTTCAGCGAATGATAGAAATGGTAGGGGCATGTTCAAATGTCAATTCTTTGCTACAATGAGCGCCACCCGTCCCATGATCTACGGACCTAAGTGTTCATAAGAAGCCACCCCTATCCACGGGATACACTCTAATTGTGCAATAGCTTCTCGAAAAATAAGGCAGTGTTTTTTTTTAAATACCAGATCTGGCGTGTAGATTCTCAAAGGGGATATTATGACAACATATGCATGTCAGAATGTGTTTATTTGTTAGCAGGGCAATCTAAGGGCAGTACACGTATCTATTGTTGAAGGAAATCTCGCCCCAAGAAATAACTTTACTTGTTCTGAGAGATTTAATATATTCATGCCCATTGATCATTAGATTCTTCACCAAAGTGTAAAATAGTCGCATAACCATTTTTTTTACGTAAGGAATATTGTACATTGCAGGGCAGGAATACGTCTTATCTTTTAGAACACCTACACTTATTCTTTGGGGTGAGGTATCCTTTAACTTCATGTGCATCTATTGCGTCCTTGCACTGTACGCTCAAGCAGAGCTATGCTCAGTCAATATATTTCGATATACGGGCTAGCTGTCAACGGTCAATATAATGCCTGCCGATTTTATTAATCAGAGGTCTAGAATCTTGATACGCGATGTGTGATACTCCCCCTCTTTGTCTCATCTTTACCGAACAGTGACCGTCCACCACGCCTACACAGACCGGGAGGAAATCAAAGATGGCGCGGAAATTGTAAAGCTCACCGACAACGCTGACGAGAACATCATTGTCAGCATCATTAGCTCAGTGATCAAGATCGAACTCATTGACGGCAACACGACCATCAATCTATCCAATGGTTCTGTGCAAATAACCTTTATGATGCAGCCTACCGAAGGTTTTCCCCCAACGGTGAGGCAACACCATTGCTACTTGGTTAAACGCGCGGTTGAGTTCTATGAAAGGCAACGAATAATTTGTGTGCTTTTTCATTCTTTGTATTCGATATTCCCTAGTGTTGAAGAGCATAATAGAAACTAGAATTCCCCTGAAAAGGATGGCTTTTCAAATGCCCTCATATTCGAAATATGACTAGTGACAGCTAAATTTTTGGGGAAACACCTCATGCCGATTGTTTATTTAGTTCTGTTTACACATTTCTATGTACAGTGCATATGACTAATAGCAAGATCGGACCAATTTCTTGTACTTTAACGATTCCAAAAACCTCATATCATATCAACTGCGAGAAAGATGATTGAGTGCGCAGACATGGGAACCTTTGTCTTTGCAGTTTTAAAATGACAACGCCGCCTTCTCTTGTGAAAATTACATTGTTCTGGGGGTTTTTTTGACCAAAAAAATCGGCACACATACTCCCTGGTATATATAAAGAGTACAATGACATCTATGACAAAAGGAATACAATAGAAAATTGTTTCCGATTTCGAGAGAAATGTTAGGTGCGTAGAAATAGGGCTCCCCTTCCTGCATAACATCGCGAAAGAGGGTAATGGAGACCGATACCAAACCGAACAACAAATAACATTACACTGACTTACTGTTGCTGCTGATCCTACTAGTTCTACTATTATTATCATCATCATCATCCTTTCTATTTTGTTTGTTTTTTGATTGACAAACCTTTGCTTAATTACATCAACAGAAGTGCCAGCTCCTTAAAGCGGAACAGTCCGTTTATACTCCAAAATGTACTTTGATGTATCCACTTTTTCTGATAACAAGCCCGAAGCTAAAGTTTTATTATCTATCTGAGTTTTTGATTTTTGTATTTTTTAAAATTTTATATAGGACGGTTCCAGTGGGGTGCACTGTGCTTACCAGGTCAACGGCAGGTAATCAGACACTGCTTAAAAAAAAAGAAAATATATGGACTGTAATGACGAGTCACGCGTTCAATTTGCTATGCATTTGAGCATTTTCGTAAGACGTAATGATACGTCAAAAAACCAATTGGCTAAACTGCATTGCAAACTGGAGTCTTGACTTATAATTGAAGTGTGTTTTTTTCTTGGGGGGGGGGGGGTGGCTTTTTCTATATATGCGCCTCACTTCATTTCATTTATAATCATGATTATCAAGATTATATATATAATTTTTTTTTTTTTTTTTTTTTTTGGGGGGGGGGGGGGGAGATCTCAAAATAAACGTCTAATCCAGCACTGATATGTACAATAAGAGTTACATGACTATGTTTTAAAGTATTTGTCACTTGCTCCAATGTTCAATATATACGTTCTAAATACCGAGATTGATAGATCGAACGTTTCAACACGTTACCAAGAGTCTTTAGTTTACATTTTTTTTATTTGTATTTAATGTACGCTTGTGTATGATTTTGTAAAATATTTTTGTACGATAGTGTTTGGTCAACTGATGGAGTCCAGGTCGTCTCTGTCGACTCTGACTCGGTGGTGTGCAACAGCAGTCATCTGACTAGCTTCGCTGTTCTGCTCTCTCTCAAGGTAAGACATTTATTATTGCATGATGTGCTTAAAGATAAAGTTGAGTTCTGGTCGTGCGATGGAGTGAAAAAGAAACATAGCATGACATGTCTTACATACAGAGTAAATATCTATTTTTAAATCTTTTAACAAAAAATTAAAAAAAATTAACTCAATAAATTGAGGGGGAAAGAAGAAGGGGTATTGATTCCCTTTATTAATTGAATAATTCATGGACCAATTGAGGGAAAGAATAGTTGACGGTTAGTCAAATGGATCATTAAGTTTTTTTCGCCTTTCATCATTATATTCATTTTTATTGTTTTTGTTGATTATCGTTATTATTAGTGATATTATTGTTATCATTATTATGATAATTATTATCATTATTGTTCTCTTTTGACATGTAGCCGCCTGGGGGAGTCAATTCCCAAGTACAGAGTTACCTGTCCTACATTCTTGGTGGCATCTCTATCGCCTCTTTGGTTCTTGCTGTATTTATCTACTGTGTGACTGGGTGAGTGCTTTTGTAGGGCGTTCCGCAATAATGTTCGAGCTCACATTAGCTGCTCAGGGCCAACTGGTTGTGAAGACACGATCAGCTAGCTCTGCGCAGCTGAAAGTTAGCGGTAACATTACTGCGGGAAGTCCTAATGCCTAGGTCACATATAAACCGGGCCCCGTACGATTTGCCCTACCCGGCGGCTTGTCGTGGATTTAGAGACCGTACGGGAACCGTCCGATTTTCATTTCTACGGCATGTGTGGTCACATATTCTGCGGCGCCCGGGAGGTGCCCTGAGAAAATTGGTCGAGTAAAATGCAAGGCGCCCGTAAGGGTGCCGGCAGGGTGCCGGCCGAGTGCCGACCGGTAACCTTACGGGCTCCGTCCGATGAGCAGGTGTACCGATGGCTCCCGGAAGGTGCCCTGTCGGGGCCGGCCGAAGTCCTCAAGGCGCCCGACCGGGTGCCGTGCGGTGCACTGAACTACAGAGCGATTCAGAAAAAATGTCCCACTTTTTAAAAGTTGTAATGTTTGAAGTATGAATATTTATTCATGGGTTTCATGATATATCTTGATAAAGTTATCCTCCCAATACATTTAGGTACCATTTTCATTTGAATCTCTGCATGCATCACTGAATCAAATATCCAGAAATGGACAATAAATACTAAATTGAAATTGAATTGAAATTGAATATCAGACAATCTTTACAAGACTCCCAGATCTCACTTGCGCCAAGTTACTGGGTGAGGAATAAAACAGTGCATTGAACAAACGCAGTCAGACACGCGCACACACACCCACACACACCACATACACACACACACACACACACACAGGCATATGCAAAGGCACACGCACACAAATGAGCATTCAATTCCGACAAGGCCTACCCAAACTGTTACTTTTTGTCGGGAATTCTTGTTATCGTACGAAAAGTTGAGTGGCCGCTGTCCTCTTGGTGCGTATTGGTGGATGTTGTGCTTGATGATGATGATGATGTTGATGATGTTAATGATGATGATAATGATGAAGATTAAGATATTGACAATGATGATGATGACATGATGGTGGTAGTGAATGTGTACAAAAGGGAAAGATTTTTAGGGTTATGCCACTGATAAAAATCAGTGCTCAATCAGAAAAGGGCTAATTATGAAACAATGGTCACCGTGTGTGTGTGTATTTGTGTTTTTTGTCTGTCTGGATACTTGTCTTTGTTCAAAACAATATTTTATTCCTCACCTAGCAACTTGAAAATGAAAATGGTACCTCAATGTACTGGGAGGATAACTCTATCAAGACGTATCATGAAACTCATGATTAAATATTCATACTTCAAACAATACAACTTTTAAAAAGTGGCACATTTTTTCTGACTCACTCTGTAGGTGTCCTCTGGTATCCGCATCTCCTGTATTTAAAACTGCGTTGTACATTTCGAGATGCCGCCGTGGGGGACCCGCACGGGCAATATTCATTTTAAATGGCCCCCGGACGGCAGACGCCTATTGTTGTGCATATCACCCGGGGCTCTTGAGGGGCCCGTGAGGGCGCCGTAGGGTACACGTACGGAACCCTTGAGCACCGCAAGGCGCCCGTAAAGATTTTTCATGATAATTGATCCCCAAAATCGTGAGGGGCCCGTCCGGGCACCGTCCGGAGCCCGCACGCGACCCGTAAGGTGCCTTACGGGCTCTTTACGGGCTTTCTACGGCCTAACGGTCAGATAAAAACGCCGGGAATATTGGGAGCAGCCAACTCAGCACCACGGTGCCCGTACGGCTTAAAAAACTGTCCCGGCGCCCGTAGGAACTTTACGGCAGCCGGCCGGACACCGGCCGAAAATTCCCAAAATGTATGTTTTTACTCGCCGTACGGGCCCCGGAGTGTATATGTGAAAGCCCCATAACCAATTAGCTTCTGGAACCCGGTGGTTTCTGTAAAGGTGTCACTATGAACATGACGGACAAAGAAGGCGAACAAAATATACAGTTCCTCGGGTAGACAAAGGAACATCCCTTCACTACTATTACGTAAAAGGTGAATATGCATGTGACACCTGTTCTACACATTTTTACGTAATAGCAGTGAAGGTATGTTCCTTTGTCTACCTGAGGAACTGTATATTTTGTCCGCTTTCTTTGTCAGTCATATTCGTAGTGTGTTATTAGGGACTTTTAGATCTGCGTGGACTGATACGTGTGACGTCCAATCAAAGCAGTGCATTAAAAGGACGTCGATCGTAGCAATCGTGCGAATCTAAAAGTCCCTATTGTCTATAATAGTGGATAACTCAGCGGACGGTTAACCACGAGGTACGTGGTTAGAATCCTGTAGATACTCTCTTGTTCATCTAAATATAAATAATGATCGGATAACGTAATTTGCCATTGCTCTCTTACTTAATAAACAGATGTTTCTTAAAGCTACTGAAGTTGCCTGCAGTCGATTCGGAACGCCTTTGTCATAATTTTTCTGTTGAAAGGTAGCACAAAAATCATGAGGTGTCGCATCACCTCAGGCCTTTCTCTTCCACCCCCTCAATATGTATCTAAATATAAATAATGATCGGATAACGTAATTTGCCATTGCTCTCTTACTTAATAAACAGATGTTTCTTAAAGCTACTGAAGTTGCCTGCAGTCGATTCGGAACGCCTTTGTCATAATTTTTCTGTTGAAAGGTAGCACAAAAATCATGAGGTGTCGCATCACCTCAGGCCTTTCTCTTCCACCCCCTCAATAATGTATATCGGTTTGTTACAGAGCCTGGAAGATGCTGAAGATTCAGATTCACATGAACCTGGCGATATGCACGGCCCTTGGACAGATCCTTTTTCTCAGCTTGGCTGAGGCAACAGAAAATAGGGTGAGAACTTTAGACTCCTCTTCTTTCTCAGAACCGTCATGAACACTTTGAGAACTAAAAATAAATCACAAATGCCAAATGAAATGATAAACCAAACAATGCTGAAGATTTGCCAATCGGTCAATTGAAAATGTTGTCATCGAAATCACTATCCATTTTCTGTAGCATTGAGATCAAGGCATTGGCGCTCCCACCCGGATGTGATTCCCGCCGGAGACATTTTTTGGCAACGGTTCAAAAACATCTCAATTTCAAGACTTAAATAAAGCAATTTCGACGTTGATAATGTTTGTTTGGGCTCTTTTTTTTTTGGATAAATAAATCTGTATTTAGTGAAAACATGCATTTGTAAGACCTTAATTTCAATTCGGATAGACGACTTAGATTGTCTTAGGGTTCTTCAGGTAGACAGAACAACACCCATTCTCAAATAGAAGTATAAACACATTTTTTGTTTTGTTTTATGACAGGTACTCTGTAAGGGCGTGACAGTGACACTTCACTATCTGTTCACATCAGCTCTTGCATGGACCATGATCGAGGGCTTGTTCCTGTACCGTACGACTACCGTGGGCTTCAAGACACTTAGGATTGGGTGGCTGAGTCTTATCGCTTACGGTAAGACCGAAATCAAGTGTCCACGATTGCCTGAAATAGCGATTTTCGTTATTAATCATGGCACTGTAGATAGGGGCCGCATACGCACCACCTGCTAACACGTGTTGTGAAACAAATTATGGGCAGTGCCTCATTATTTAACAACTCCACTTGATAAATAAACGAGTGAGCAGTATTAAACTCATAGTAATAATCTCGCAATTACACTGTCGAAACTGTTTATTTACGGGGAATTTCCCCACTGCTAAATTTGCTAAAACACGTATAGATCATGCACCGTGGTCATACTGTATAACTTTGGCAGTACGTGGTACAAATACACCCTCTGTCAATAGCAACAAGTCGCTATGTTGGGCGCTATTGAAAGTCCATATCAAAGGACTGTCGGGAGACTAATAAAAGTGTATCTCCAGTTCTACCTCATAACAAATTATAAATGTTGAATGAAAATGGCTCACTTTGTGCCTGCTAGAAGGCATATTTAGCTTCCTTTTTGTCTTATAGAGCGAGCTATTTTCAAAACCAGGACCCCGTCTATTTAACAGTGGCGATTACTCGCAACTATATACATAAGAGACAGGGGACTGCAAACTTGGGATTAATTAGAGGACTTGCGATTGATTAGGTTCAATCGCAACTCTTTATAAGACGGGGCCCTTATCTTGTATTAAGAAGTCTATATCCATCAAGGTAAACATGACAATACAGGTATTTCTCTTATGAATTTATGGCGGTTTCTGTGGCCAATGGTTGATCAGTCGATGCTTATATTCAGTACCCTATTGCCATCTTCTTTGCTTGTTGTTATCTTTCGACTTGTCGATCGATTTTGATGATATTTTACCCAGCTCAATTGTTTTTCAAACATCTGTTATTGAATTCGCAGTAGCATATTTGATAACGGTTCATCTAATTAGATGTTTACAAGATGAAAGCATTCGGTACTATCTCATCAGTCAAATTCAGCTGCCGATGATACTTTGGGCATTGGTTTATATTTTATAGGCAATAGTTAACCCACTGTTCTGTTTCCCCAATCACCTTCTTCTTTTTTTTTTTTTTTTTGGGGGGGGGGGCCTAATTGTCCTTTCCTTCATCTCCTTATTTCCTCCTGTTCTTCCAACATAAATGATGATTTTACATGACCAAAGTTAGCCATTCATTGCGAAGTTTCAATGATTATATAGTTTTCAATTATTAACATTACACTGTACAATGTGTTGGTAGATTTTGTTTAATGTTTAATGCACAAGGCTTTTGTATTAATCAAAATATTATCAACATATTTTACACTAGTCACGGACAGGTTCATCACTGAATTCCTAATATTATACTGAATTTTATTACTGATTTAAAAACATATCTGTTCTAAACTCTTATTTTACCATTAAACCATATTTTCTTCTTCTTTTTCCCCCCTTTATTTCTTTTGTTTTCTCCTTCTTATAATTTTCTCCACATTTTCTTATCCCTTATCATATCAATTTAATTACTAATTGTCTAAATCTCGTATTTGCCTATTTTACATTGTACTATCTGAATGTATCTTATATGTTGCAGTTTTATTTGTAAATTCGAGCTGTGACTTTAAATTTTATCAATAAACCTTCAGTTTTTAATTTCAATTCGATTCAATTCAATTATTTCAGGAGGTTCCCTTGTGGTTGTCGGGGTGTCTTTTGGTGTTCTCTTCGACACGTATGGAACATCTGCATAGTGAGTAACAGAGGCTTCTGTGTATAATTGATCACTTGTCTATTAAAGGGGAAGTATACCCTGATATTAAGTTGCCTTTATAGAAGCAGAAATTGGGTCTGTAATAAAACAATAAAAAACTTCATATAAATTATATTTTCCCTTAAGACAGTGTCCGATGAGATATTCACCCTATATATAATTATTACAAATATGTGAAACAATCAATTCCGTCATCAATATATAAATAAATGAAAGTAAATTAAATATCCTGTAAATAGCAAACTGAAGAGGAGCTCGCAAGATACGTCACAGTGTTGTTAATATTTGTTTACCTGATGACAGCTCTAACAAAATCATAACGTTCCTTTTTTTACTCGGATATTGCTCAATTTTCACTTATTTGTTTCCCTCATTTTTCTGATTTTTACTAAAACCAAGTAAATATCACGGTGTACTTTCCCTTTAAAGAGTATATTTCGCTGTACTTATGTCGTTAAACATTTTAAAGTATATAATCTACATGTTAATTAAGTCTTCATTCCTTAACTTGTGTAATTGGATATGAAGTGAAAATCCGAATTTTGATTGTTACACAACTTCCATAGAAATATCAAAAATAATTCAGTTATAGCATTGGACTTCGCATTAGTTGCTGTGTTCAGATTATACAATAACATTCAATTATTCCTTTTTTTTAAAAATATTTTAAATTATCATTTTAAACAAATTTTCTTAATATTCTAAACACCTTGTAATCAACCGAGTTTGTTTAGTAGTACTGGGCTATAATGTGTATCTTATTTATGGCTCGCGATACTTGGGGAATTCTACAGAAAATAATGTAATGATCATGAAGATGATTATAATGATGATGATCACATTATTAATAATTATCGATCATGATGACGATAAAGGAAATAATAATGATAATAATAATAGTAAGAATAAAGATATAATGATAGTGATAATAATGATAATGATAATAATAATAATGATTATAATTATTATCATTATGATAATAAATCATTAATATTTAAAGCCATGAGAATACTAGTGATAATGATAATAATAATGATAACAATAATAAAAACCAAGTAAGTAGTAAAGTGATCTTATTTGAATAAAAATAATGGTGTTATAAATATATTTTTTATTCAGTTGCTGGTTACACGTTGAAGACAACAGTATCTACATATTTGCAGGATGTGTCTACGCAACAGAACTGGTAAGATGTAGTGATTGGAGTTTTCCTGATTTTTAACGGAGGACTGCAATAAAACTGGCTATACAGTTTTTTCTAGCTTATGGAGGGCAAATATTTAGCTTTAAAGTAATTGTTTCTTACAGTACTGCAAAAATGAAGTAAATCTGTAAAGAATAAATGCAATTAATGAAGTTACGAATTGTTGGTAGTAATGAGGGTTTTGATGATATGGTAACAGGTTTATCTTGATTCTTTTTTTCTTTAAAAAACTTAGCTTAATTGCTCATGGCTACACTTTAAAATCTTATATATAATATATTCAATATCACTTAAATAAACTTACATAATAACAGGACGATATGAAAAAACAATATCTGTCTATCTATCCAAATGATATAACTTATTGTTTTTAACGTAGGTGTAAATTTCTAATGAACGATAATTCTGCATTCTGTTTTGTTTGTACCCGTAGTTCAGTTTCGCGGTGTTGTGTTTCGTCATGAAAGCATTCAGTTCCCTGAGGGCAAACAAGAAGAAAGATGAAATCGACAAGATCAAGTAAGATCTGTTTACAAGTTCCTCAAGAAATTATTAATTCCCCCCTAACCCCCCCCCCAAACAAAAATAAATAAATAAATAAATAAATAAAAATAAAAAAAATAATAATAATTAAACTGTCAACATTTTGTTGTAAATCCGTTTGCGCGTTCTTCGGATTTCTCTCCCATCGCTTTGCCTGGAATCAACAGGCTGGGTTAGAAAAAAAGTGATCATCAATTTTCCCGAAAGTCATAGAGGTCGAAATAAAAAAATGTTTAAGTTGTAATTTGATTAAAAACTGTCATTCAGAATGCTGCACTTGGAGAAATTATTTTATTAAAAATCCATACGACAGAGATCGATTTTTTGGTGTTTGCCGGCTCACTCAGTTGTAAATGTTTTACGGTTCAAATTATTTCAAAATTACAGTTTAGATAAAATGCTATTCATTCCCATAATTCATTAACATAATATAAAAAAAGGACCTCTGAATTCAGAAAAATGCCATGCAAAGGGGAAATTAGTTAACCTAGCTTGACAGATATTCCAACATCTTGAAGTATTCCCGATGTATGTCTTCAAGTATATGTACTAGTGAGGTAGACTGAAATTCTTATTGTTACTTAATCAATGACATTGACTAAGATGATCAGGATTCACCTGCCTATCTTACAAAATTGGGCTATCCGCCTCCGACTGTATAGCAACTTTATTAATCCATGTGTCATGGTGCAGTGGATAAGCCCCCAAGTCTACGATGCACCAGATACTGGGTTCGAAACCTGTTAGGGCGCTTAATGTCCCCTGGGAAGACATTTTAGATCTACATTTGCACTCTCTAAACCTAGCCGAGGTAATAATTTGATTGCCGGGTCATCAAGGAGAAACCTTATAATACAGATAGGGCTACCGTGGGTAAACAAATCATATCGTTTTTAATATCATCAACTAATCTGTTCTTTTCTCGCTTTTCTATACAGGGCAACGGCTCGTGCGTTATGCATCCTCCTCCCAATCCTTGGTTTAACCTGGATCGCTGGAACCATCACCAGTTTCACCCAATCTTATGCTGTCATCAGCTTTCAGTACATCTTCATCATCTGTTTCTCTCTCCAGGTATGAAAACAACAACCCTTCAATATGGCTCACTTTGTTCCATCGGGTGTCGCGTCGCGTCGGGTCGTCGGTTACACGAACTTTCATGACTAATCAAACATTAACTCTAAAAGGGTCAGGTGTAATGTTTGTGAAATGCACCCCTCTTACAGCCAAAGTGTCGGGTCCAGTTTACCGGACACATCATAGAAAACCTACAACAAATTTACGAAAAGATGCCTCTCGACCCGACTCCCTCACCCGCTGGTCGCTTTAACCCCATGCAGTGTCTTACCGTGCCAACTTCCTCTTTTACTTCTTTTCTTCATGTTCCTCTCCCCAATTTTCTGACTTGATATCATCTTCTGTTTTGTTATTTTTGCTGCCCAAGCAAACTTCCCATATTTACTATGTATATTTAAATATTTACAAATCAATCGTAACTGTATTTTATGTTTGAAATGTGCAATGAATCTTGTAATTGTACACATGAACAATTCAGCTATTGGGCTGCAACACATGTCTTTAATAAACCTTGAATTGAATTGAATTGAAATTAAATTTATTTGTTAAAACCTTCGATACGTTATGTCGCCCTCGCCCACCATCAGAAATGTTTTTTTTAAAAGTTTCTCTCATTTCTCTTTATTTTGTATGATTACAGGGTGTCTCCATTTTGGTGTTTCACTGCTTGCTAGTTCCGGATGTAAGTTCTTTCTAACCTCGTTACGTCATTTAACACTATTCCAACAAAATCTCATGAATACATGTTATCTTTTTCGAAAACTTAAAATGAGGTAATACAGCGATAAATAACATTTGTCTTGTGATTAGATATTTTGTTGAATATTTACATTATACAACGAGAAAATGCCCCTTTTCTAAGCTATACTACCTTGGATTATTTAAGGACTTCTCATGTTTTCTGATCAACTTTACAATGCATCTACAGTCGTTTACTGAGAGTACTGGAATAAGCTCAAGGTGGCTTAAAAGTCAACCTTAAGTTTAGCTTTAATAAAGTGATTTTTGCTAATATTATAATACAAACGGAGGTTTTTTTTTTTAAACACTAAGGTTCTGTTCTATGATTCCTTTTCTTTATTTACTTTAACGACCCCTATGTATATATCCCTTTTTTCTCTCCATTTATTATGTTTTAATTTTGAACTTTGTTTAAGCTATACGATAGCAATTGTATATATAGCCCACATCAATCATAATTTTAAACTTTGTTTAAGCTATACGATAGCAATTGTATATATAGCCCACATCAATCATATACGCATTGCATAATTCATATTTTTCAATAATTCACACAATTAAATACGTAGTAGATAAGGCTATTGGAACTCCCACAGTCTGTTTTTCCAAACTCTTTGGCCCGAATTCACAAAGGAGGTTTAGATTTAACCCAGGCTAAATCTAACCCTGGGTTATTTAGCCCAGGCTAAATCTAACCCACGGTTTAAACCTCGCTCGGTATTCACAAAGCGAGGGTTAAATAACCCCATGGTCTAAATCTAACCCACGGTTTAACCCACGGTTTAAGCATGCCTAAGAGAGCAAAAAAATAAACTGAGCATGCGCAGAATTGAAGCATTGAACTGAGCATGCGCGCTCAGTGCACTTAGTTACTCCACCTAGTTCACCGTCGTCTGCTAAGTCCAGATTCAGTTGTATTGGGGCTATTACTCTGCGCCTACAAGTAGAGACTGAAAACCGACCGATTCCAAGTTGAGATAAGACTTTAAACCACTATTCACATACTAAAACAGTTCTCTGACAAATGTCCTCAAAATATTTCCGCATTTCGCATAAATTACCTCAATAATTCCTCACTATCGTTGTAATTTATGGCCTATAATCGTCCGACATAATTATGATCAGCTGGGCAGCCGCGCCAGAGCGCATTGTTGCTCACAACACACTAAACATCGACAGGAGACTTTTCGTGGAAGAGTAAAAAAAAAACTTCTGTAAACGACCCTTTTACCAGAGTAAAATCTATGATGTAGTGTTCATTTTAGAGCTATATGATCACATTTTCGTTGATTGTTATGATGATTTTAGAGCGTAGGTCATGCACACTTTAGTTTAGCAATTAATCAATCGGAAGTAAGACTCGTGTTATATATAGCGTAGACTCCGTAGAGGCAGCGAAAGAGATCGATGACGTTTAGTCCAGAATGTGTTGATGATGTAGAAAGAAAGGGCTGAAAGGTTACGATAAATACTATCTGATGGAAAATACTGGCATTAATGCATAAATGCGTAGATGTATTGAGACAAAAACTGGGCTTACTGGTCATATAAAATAAGAGGACAGCAAAAACAAGGAAGTCTTGACATGTGATAAAGAATAATTCGGGGGGGGGGGGACATTAATTGTTTTCTTAGGGGGTGGGGCTTTATTGGGGGGGGGGGGTAATTTTTTTCTTAGGGGGGAGGGGGCATTCATTTTTTCTGAATTTGTTTATTTGCTGTATTAATTCTTTTCTTAGGGGGGCGTTCAATTTTTTTCTTAATTTTTCTGCTGTATTTAATTTCTCAATGGAAAAGTGATTTAAACAATAAGAAAAGTCAAACTTTTTTGTAAATTTCGTCTCTATTTCTCGCTCTTTCACCTTCCTTGTTTTTGTTTGTTGTTTCTCTTTTTTCACCAGCTCTCTACCCCACCTCTCTCAAATAATCTTTTTATTTCGTTAGAACTCCATTTTTTAAATCCCTCTCATACCCCTTTTCTTTCTCTTTTTTCCTCCACCTCTCTCTCTCACACATATACCCTTTCTCCTCCTTTCTTCATCTCTCTCTTTATCTTTTGCTCTCTCTCTCTGGGTGTTTGGATTTAGCGAAACATACTGAATCCATTTTAATTCATGGTGTGTACTGGGTAATTATAAGTAGGTCTAATAGATAACAGCAAATGGTATATTAATAATTAAACAAGATAAACAAAGTAGGTCATTCACTTGAAAAAACGTTTACCTCCTAATTTAATGATTTCACGAGAAAAACCACACCATCAAACAAGAGAAATGTATATTTAAATATTGATGATTTATTATGGATAATCAAAACAAGTATTCAAGGTTATTGACGAAGACAATGTTGAAGTCGATGATGATGTTAGTGATGATAATGATGACAGCGATGTTGTCAGTGGCGATGGTGATGAAGCAGTCAAATAACGATTTCAGTGATGAGGTCGATGATGATGAAGATGATGACCATTTCCATTTCAAAGTGGTTGGTACCTTTTGCAAAAATGTTTTTGGGAGGAACTATATCAACCATTAGATTTCAAATCATACGGTCTAATTGTTTTAGACCACAGTACTGCATAGGTGTACGTTTCGTTCAGAGTAACTAAAGGGTGAACCAATTCCATATCGGTTATTTAATTAATTGGAATAAAAGTAAATGGGGGGCATCTCCAAAAAAAGGTAAAATTTTCATTTCATTAATAGAGTATCTGTTGTTCCTATTAATAAAATACAGGGCTTGATCTCCACCAGGACTCCTGATGTAGACATGAGTCCCATCAATTGCACCTAGAAAACCTGGCAACCTGCAGTACTGGTAGAACTGCTGCTGTGTTGCTTCTACTTCTTCTCTTGATGTTGGGAACTTCATGAATTGTTCCCTTCTTCTCGCAAACGCTTCTGACACGTCTTTGATGACTCTGCATACAGAAGACTGTGAAAGCTGTGCCTCATCACCATGCATCTTTTGGAATGACCCTGTACAAAAAAAAAAAATCATTTTAGTGAAATATCAACTAGTACAATTTCTTACAAGTTACATGGCCAGATCAAATTCTCAAACTGAGAAATGTTTAATGTCCTTAAAATTGTAGAATAGATTTGTTATTAATTCAGGGCTGTCAACCCTCTTGCATTTCATGATTTAGAGGGAGTCTCACGCCACCATGCCCTTCCTCCCGCTTTGATGTAGAATCTCCCAGTTTATGAAAAAACCTCCCGCAAAACATGGTACCTGTAACCACAATTTTACCCTTTTACTTTTTCGCTCAGCCCAGATTAAATAGAATCTAAATAAGGTAAATTACTCACCAACAGCATAGAATCGAAGTGCTGTCACTACCTGTCGTCCTCCTCAGCTCTTCATCCACCAAGTTGATGAGGTAGAGCGCTGTCTCTTTGGAAAACCAGGACATGGTCCGGAATGATTCATCATCATACACTTCAAAAGGGTTCATGGGTCACGAAGGCCTCTCTGAGGTCTGCCTATCAACTCTCTGTTCCGGTCAAGCCGGCGGAGATGGTGAATATATTCAGCCATGCTGTCTCTGTCACAACAAAATAGAAAAAAGTGAATTAAAATTAGAACATGAAATGAAAAAAATATTATTCATTGTTTATCAAATAAATCCTAGAAATCTAGACCCTATGATATAACATGTTTTGCATTCTTTGTATTGTTGTAGACAATCTGATTTTGAATAGCTTTTGCAAACTCTAAAAAAAATAGTAACGATAGGCCTACTCGCCTAGATCTAGATCTAGAGTCTAAGTTAGACTCTCTACTTTGATTGCATTAAAGAAAGGAGTGCTATTGGTTCAATCATACTAGATCTAGATCTACTACTAGTCTAGTATTGCTTTGCTTGGGTAAATAGGAAAGATGATGTCACTAAACCTCCATAAGAACGTAGGGGCCAATTCCTGTCATGTATTGTCTAGTGACTTCCGTTAGACCCTACGGCCTAGGTCTAGGTCTAGACCTAGTTCTAGATCTAGACTACTAGACCTAGATTCTATTTTGAAAAATATTTTATTCCATTTCAATTTCTAAATCTAGGGTCTAGACTAGATCTAGATCTACACCTTTTACAATAATTAACAAAATTCTTTTCATAGATTCATGCCATGGTTTGGTGTGCTTTGTCCTTTGACTAATTTATTGAGACTGAGGACTAGATCTAGGTGACGGTCTACGCCTAGCCTAGCTAGGGCTAGGCCTACGTAGTAGGGTCTACGTGTTTGTGTGTATCACCACCACCGACTTCGAGCTCAAGCTCAAGTCTTATTCAGTCAGTACTGAGTGTCAGTGTAGGCCTATGTACTAGAGACTAGTCTAGATCTAGGTCTAGACCAGGCCTCTGTATATTAGTAGGCCTAGCTTTCTCTAGACTAGACTAGTCAAATCCATCAGCGTGGAAGATTCATTTTCATTTCGGCATTTTTCGTTCTCCTCCGTTAGATGAGAAACAGCATCAGCAGAGCAGAAAATGCAAATGGAACTGTCGCTACCCCCCCCCCCCCCCCCCAGGCCAGGAATGTCTCAAATGTCATGATCAACATATTTTTCTTCATGAATCACACAATTGTTTGATGTTATAACTTATTTCGTATTGTTTAGCTGGCACATTCGCAGTTATTGCGAAATTGCCTCCCCTCGCAGGATTACATAAACAACACAACACAAATACACACGCATGGGTCCGACCTGCGTTAGGTCTTGCGACAAAGTTCGCAAAGGCTGTGCAACTTACGATTAGATTATTATTCGTGCACTTTTTACGCACATAAAACAAGTTCAATTGTGCTTTCATTGTAGCTGAGCTGAGAATATGGTACAAATATGTTGTGAATAACTAAAAATACTTACAATGTAGGCTATCACAGTTGAAAAAACAGCAACTTTGTGAAGGTCTCTTCACTTTGTTTCACCACAAATTTGTCAACAAAATTTGTACGATCGTCTGCGCTAAAAAGCCAAAGCTCGCTGGTATGACGTCATATGACGCGTTAAACCGTGGGTTAGATTTAGCCCGCTGTTTAAAACCACCCCTCTGAGCAGGTAAAAAATATGACGTAATATGACGCGATTTAGCCTGGGTTAAATCTAAACTTCCTTTGTGAATACCAAAATAATGACCCATGGTCTGAAGCTCGGTGTTATGACGTATTATGACGCGATTTAACCTGGGTTAAATCTAAACCTCCTTTGTGAATTCGGGCCTTTGCGTTCGTGTTTTGACATAATAAATAGATACATTTATGAATAATTAATTACATTAATTGAAGAAAAAAAAAAAAAGTAAGTGAGTAAATAAAAATATGTTCGCACATTTAAAAAGGTGCTTGCGATCATGTTATCTCTCTCGATATTCATCTAGGTAAAAACAGCGATTAAGCTTCGGCTTGGTCGTCGTGTTGCAGATAGCACTTGGGCAAGTTCGAGGAGTTCCAAGTCAACCGCCACATCAACCTTTTAAAGACCGTCAACACTACTGGGCCAGAAGGGATTAGACCACACAGCGAGGTCACTGACAGGTGGCTATCTCATTAACTCAGCTCTCAACTAACATAAGAATAACAGGATCATGGGGGACCAACAGGCACCGATTGGGGAAGGTTTCTATATAGAGGGAGCAAGTAGCTACAAGTAGGACAGTGGGGCTTTAAAGAGAAGTTTGAGCTCTGAGATAGGTGAAGATTAATTTGTGAGCTTTTTCTATCTTTTTATGTAGTGTGGAAGAGTATTTTGAAAAAGATGTCAACAGTAAATAATCTCTTTTCAAATGGCCTCACTTTAAAAATATGACACGTAACAGCTACAGGTTGTAGATCACGCTTTCAATTATGCAAGAAAACCCATTCACTTTCTATATTTCACTGTCAGACACTATTGAGCGACTGACTGACATCTTTTTTCTTTGGTAATAACATACATAAAATTAGCTGTAACAGGTACATGAGCATTTGTATATATCAATAACCCACTACTTGTAATGGCCCAAATTAAACTGATTGAATCTTTGTGCAGCCCAAAACATACGACCATTCGGTAAAAGGGTCTGAAAATCAGACCGTTACTTAGGTGATTGCAATCACAAAGGCGACTCGACAACTAGTGGTCGTTATTTTCCCACAAAAAGCCATTTTCAAGCCCTCACGTTTTGAGGAAGGTTCTAAATTAGTATTATCTTTCAAATGCCGTTTGAATTTAATCTTTAAAAAAAAAATTGGCCTGCAAATGGGATATAGTACCTTTAAATCAAGTAACCTGAGTTACGTCACTTTGGAGCCAGAAGCACAACGATATACATGTAGTTAAACATAGCGTTTAGAGCCCTCCTGGCTCTTACAGACGATCTATAGTATATGGCAGTGAATCTCTAATCTTTAATTTCCATATACATGTACAGGTATTTTATGGCCTGGTAGTAACAAGAGCAATAGGAGTTAAAGTGTGGAGAATTGCATATTTCACTATTTTCTTGGTACACTATTTTGTAAATCATTTTATGTTTGTGTCTGTTACATTTCTTCTCTTTTTCTAGACATATTGCTATCGATAATAAATGGTATGATATGCACATTGCATTTAAATTTATTTTGAACTTGAATTACCCAAACTTTGAGTATCGTTTTTTCCAGACTTCTTCAATTAAGTTATGAAAAAAACGCATTTGTTTCTGTGTTCTATGTCGTCCATATAACTATAGCACAAATGTAAATTACATTGTATATAAATGTTTACTGTAACGTGATATAATAATCATATTGAGAATGAGACCATGGTCCTGGTATAAATGTAAAAACATTCATTTATTTAAAACAAATACTTTACAAAAACATATCTATTCTTCGTATGTAGCGTTGTTCATGCGCCACAGACTTTATATTGTAGTAGTTTATTATGTTTAAAGTTTATTCATATTATTGCATAAAACAATACCATTTTGAAGAAAGTGCATTGCAGTTATTCTCTTTCTTCGAACTATATTGTAAATAAGTCAAATGAGTTAGAGAGGAAGAAGGGAAGGGAGAGGGATCGGAGGTAATTTTAGTTTTAAACAACAAAATCATAATTTTAATGCTGTATAATAATGTGTTGAGAAATATGAAACTCATTTTCTTTTAAAGTATTTAGTCTATTTCTGAAGTAAAAAAGCAGTGCTTGTTCTATTTCCTATTATGTGATTGTGAGATATTCTAGTCCTAAACATTGTGAAATTATGAACAATGAAACATGTTGTATTTATGTTCGTTTATCAAATGATACAACATCTTTGTAATAATTATGTTGCGGTTTTTTATGAATTATGTTATGTACGTAAAAGAATTAGAGTTTTGAGAAACAAAATTAATGAATACAAAAAAAATATATATATATATATATTAGGATTGTATGAATTTAGATTATATTCAGTATTCAAAGAGCACATGAATCAACTCACGTACGACATTTACTTTATCAATAGCGTTAATAATTTATTTATTTCGTACAAAATGTACATGTAAATGATATGTAGTTACAAGGTTTAATATTGTGTCATATAAAATGAAATTGACTATGCTAATCGCATGCTGCTGAAATAAAAAATAATTCCTTTGTCTATCAATAGGTGTCTATAAAGAATTACCTTGCAATCTTTATACTTATATTTATATATGTTAAGGGTTTTGTGGATATTTCGTGTAAATATTTTATGTGTTTTATCCTAATGGCAGCATTTCTTTCTTAAACGACTATGTAAAATGTTATAATTAATACATAATCGAATCTTAAGAGGCGAATAATTTCAGTCATGTATAATATTTCTATTATGAAAAACGTAAATGACAGAGAAATTTCGCTCTTCAAATTTCAAATGTGTAATATAATACATATATCAAAGCTACGTATTTCAAAGTGTCTCGATAAAGCAACTTTTCTGTATCTCAAATTGGTGTTCTTTTAAGGTGTACTTGAAGTCAGAACAAATTATGGCATTTTTAATAATAAGTCTCTTAAGTTTGGTGCCTTTTAAGCTTCACGATAGAGTGTGGTGTGACTATGCCTTCTTAAAGTGACCTTTAATCACTTTATAAAAGTGTTGAAGTTTTATGGTATTTCATTTTGATTGCATAAATTTAAATTCTATTCAGTATTCAAACAGCAAATACTTCAAGTCATGTACGACATTGACTTTAGCAATAGCGTCAATAATTTATTTATGTCGGCCTTAAAATGAATATGCATATGATATGTAATTACAGGCTTTATTGTGTCATATAAAATGAATTGACTATGCTAATCGCATGCTGCAAAAATAAAAATATTTCGTTTGTCTATCAATATGTATCTATAGAAGAATCAACTTTGCAATCTTAATACTTGTATAATTATGTTAAAGGTACCATGTCCCTTTTGCAGCCAACCTCAAATTCTGGACAACTTTGCAGGAATTATGAATATGTCATGTGTGTCCTATAGTTAGCAGTGTCCTAATACTCAAATTATGCAAGGAAACCCGTTTACTTGCTAGACTTCATTGTCAGACACTATTGAGTGACTAACTAGCTATTTTTTATTCTCTGGTAATAACATACATAAAACGAGCTGTAAAGGGTACATGAGCATTTGTCTACATCAATAACACACTTCTTGTGATGGCCAAAATTAAACTGATTGAATCTTTGCGCAGCATAAAACGTATGACCATTCGGTACAATTGTCTGAAAATCAAGACTCTTACTTATTGGCTCTATAGCTCCTAAGTCGATTCGACAACTAATAGTCGTTATTTTCTGACTTGAAGACATTTTCAAGCCCCACCTTTTTTTAAGGGAAGTTCTAAATTAGTATTAACTTTCAAATGCCGTTGGAATTTAACCTTTTCATTTGGGACATAGTACCTTTAAGGGTTTTGTGGAAATTTCGTGTAAATAATTTACGTGTTTTATTCTAGTGGAAGTACTTTTTTCTTCAACGACTATGTAAAATACAATAATTAATACATAATTACATCTTAAGGGACAAATAATTTCAGTCATGTATAATGTTTCTATTATGACAAACGTAAATGACAGAGAAATTTCGCTCTTCGAATGTGTAATATGATACATATATCAAGGCTACATATTTAACAGTGTCTCGATAAAGCAATTTTCCGTATCTCAAATTGGTGTTCTTTTAAATGTGTGCTTGAAGTCAGAACAAATAATGACATTTTTAAATAATAGGTATTGATGGTGCCTTTTAAGTATCTCGATAGAGTGTGGTGATATTTTGCCTTCTTTAAGTGACCTTTAATCATTTTATGAAAGTATTGCAGTTTTATGATATTTCATTTTGATTTAGAAAGTATCACTATGCAAACATGTTTTAATAATGAAACATAATGATGATGGAATATACCTTAAAGGAAATGTTGAAGGTTAAAATTTTCCAAGAAATTCTGAGCAGTTGGTGAAGATAATCGTGTGTAATTTCTAAAGTACTTTACATAGCTGTGGTCATGTGGAACTACTTTATTATGTGCATCGAATGGTTGACCAAATGATACGTATTGCCTAGTGGGCTTTAAAATATGATAGTATTTCAAGGAAGTTGTCTAATGTTTATTTATCAATTTATTTATTCATGATTTATTTCAACAGGGTAGTTTAATTCTTAAATGTGGTAGTTTGCTTTCCTTAAAGTACTTCAAATGGAATAACTCGTGTTTGTATAATAACTTTGTCCTACTACTAAAATATCTCTTTAAGAATTAGAATTGATTGAATTAAAGATGGAATCTCATTGTTTCCCCCACACATTCAACATTTTAGAAAACTTCGTAAAAGAGTTGCACACGACAATATCATTCAGGAGAAGTTGAAAAAAAGTTGAATAAACTGAAAAAGAAGGTGCAAGTGCCATGGTTAATGGCATGAGAGAAAAAGGTGACCAATAACTTTTAAGTACTCGAAGGGGAACATAAAGAAACGTCAACAATAAAGCAAGACAATAAAGAGATGCCTAGCAAATGTCACTACCATTAGCAAGGCAATGACATTCGTTCAAGTAAACAGTTTAAAATATCCAAACGATAGACCAATAGAATAATGTGTCTATAAACTAGACAGATTGAATATCAAATCAGCATGCAACGTTAAATTCCTGAGCATAATACCGTACCTTCTCCTTGATTTTTTGATTTGTCTTTCCATTTTATGTATTATTATGAGGTTTCAGTTCGAACACGGTTATTGTCCAAATCTTTGAAACATTTTGAAGGTAAAGTCGGCTGTATTCCTGCATGATTATTAAACCATTTGTTCTGCATTTTTAAAAATAAAAATTCATGCTAATTGCATTATCTCTCCATTTAAACACCAATCCTGTGACGGAAATTTTAGTGCGGCAAATTCGATAGGAGACATACAAAATTTTGTTGTTGAAAGATAAATGGGGAAATGGAAAGTTACTGTCAAAGGCCCACCCCTATCCACACTGGTTTTCATAATTATGTGAATCTAGACTGTGCGGCCAATTGTGAATTTAGTCTACTTGTAATTCGATTTAATTGGAACAAAAAACGTCATTTAGTCTGTTTTGAGCTACAAGGGCATTCAATAATAAACGGTAAGATATTGTAAACGTCATTATGGCTTCAAAGCAGACGATATACTAAATTCAATAGAAAAATATGTTTCAATGTATGTTTTCCTACATGTTTTATTCCTTAGCAATTAATGATGGAATCTTCAAAATACTGTAATGTAATATTAAAAGCAGATAATTGACCAGCTAAACGTGAAAATTGGTAATTATATAATAACCATTTTAGGACATATTGGCCCGAGCGTCTCTATTTTCTTCAGCACAATGTCCAAATCGACATTTGAAAGCAAACTGTTTCGTGAATGATTGAGGCAGAATTTTTGATCGATTCCTAATGAACGGATAATTTATATAAACTGACAGTCCATTTGAGAAATAAAAGTACATTTTCATTTTTCTCCCAGATACAATGTTATAATTTGTTTCTTACGTTCGGTGTTTTCATTTACCATTCATGAAGCTTTAAATGATTGTACTGTGATTATAAATAATTCCACACATATCCATTTAATAATTAGTAAGACTGCATGATATATATTTCGATTGATAATTGCTCCGTGGTGAATGGTACATACCAGCCAAATAAAAACGGTCAAGCTCATTACCTGGGACCCAACAGTACAATATGCCTACCACAACTCAAACCTACACTTAAACTCAAACGCAATTGCAATCAACTCAATCATTATTCATACGTATCCGAATTCCACATATCAAAGGGGCACTAATATAATGGGGCTCTGCCGAAGTAGGTTCACCCATGATCTCAACAATATGGATATGTATATATATACACACCTGACAGCGTCATTAGACTGTCATATATTGTGAAAAATGAGTCATTGTTAAATTAGACATGGTCATTGGCAGGACATTGTCATGCCCTGTTAACGATTAAACAATAGAACTACTGCCCTCTACGTACCTTTGCAGGCAGAGGAAACTAATAGGCCAACCAAGAAACCATAGGTTTATTCATTAGTCATTAGTTTAGTTAGTTATATTGTTTTTAATTTAGGGTAAGGGTTAGGTTAGGGTTAGGGTAATATACCAGTTTTTATGATGTCCTGTTAATGTACCATGTAAGGGTAAGGGTTAGGGTATCACTCTCTTCTTCTCCCCCTCTCTCTCTCTCTTTCTCACTCTTGCACGCACTCACACGCCCATTGCCCCCCATATAGAGTAACTCCTGATTCTAAATACTAAACATTTTGGTATATTGAAAACTGATATTTCAACGGTGATTGTTGTTAGTTTTTTTGTCTTCATTTTAAACTCTGACGTCGGAATATAACGTCTAGGCAATGTTATCACATATCGGTCCTAGCAAAGTGTTATGTGTTTCCTTAAAAAATACTGCATGTAAGATTTTAAAAAAAATCATGTCGGTAGGAGGAATAAAGCAATAAACGGGTCTTTATACTGAGGTCTCGTGCTATCAATCATATAATAAGACACTGCCACGCCACATCACGAATTCAATCTACGCATGCTCCCTTCGTGTTTCCTACCCACCACACCCCCCCCCCCCCCCAAAAAAAAAAAAAAAAAAAAAAAAAGCCATTACATGCAACGATAATTAGAGCCAGAGCCACGCAATCGTTAATGATTCGTGTTTTGGGAGCTTTTGATTAAATCGCCGTCGAGGGGTGGACGAAAAGTGTGATAAAGATAATGGGCTTATTGTTATTTTTTTTTACCAGGGAACCGATCATTAAGAGATCATTATCCATCCTATCATTAGCTGCTTCATAATGGATGGTCGTCATGGTTATCCTAATGACAAACCATAGACTGTCACTAATGTATCAAAATGTATGAACGAAAAGTTAGCACACGCGGTTACCCTCATTTGCGCACCAGCCGCATGATATGGTGACTATTCAGTCACAATGGATTAGGCCACGCCCCTGCTGAAAATATTTTGTTTCATCTCTCTCGGAGGCAACCGCGCTCTATCTACTTTTGCAGCATCGAAGCTCCGGTCGCAGTGTAGCACAGGACAATAAAACAAGCAAAGTTAGAATTGGTGTCTCACGAACTGAAATGTTGATTGCATGATGTATTATCTTTGTTTAACGAATATTGAACTACGGTAAAAAGTATTAAACTAGCGCTTGATTGTGATAAAAAAAGTCACACCCAGAGACAACAAAGAAAGAAGAATCGTAATTGCTTATGAGTCGTATCCAAAGGGATTCAGATTGATGTTTTGAGCTTCATTTGGAGATTTTCTTGACACACGGGATGGAGCGTCTTCTACAGGTGAGTTTCATGGTGAATACATATCAGCTTATCATAGTGAAGACTATTCGAGTGTACTTGTTCTACCTTTTTAAATTAAAAACAAAATTATTGTTCATACAAACTGTAGAGTAACAAAATAAAAGGTGTAGTCAACTTAAAGAGAAGGTTGAGTTCCGGGGAGATATGAGACATAATTTGAGAGCGTTATCATTGTTATAATGCAAGAGTGGAAGAAAAATCAGAGAAAAAATGTTCCCTGAAAAGCATGGCTTTTCAAATGCCTTCATATTCTAAATTTGACAAGTAACAGCTCGAAAGGCAATATAAGAACAACGTATAATATGAGAACCCTAAATAAAAACCAAATGTCATTTGAAAAGTAGTATTATAAGGTCTATAAAATTCAATAAAAGGCAAAACGATAAAGTACATACACATTTAAAGTACATACATTTCGAACCAAAGTCATATATGTTGCTTACTTCTTGATTTGGATACCACTGCCTCACAAACTAAGAACACCTTGTTCGTTCGAAAGATTTTATCATAATACACAATATTTCAGAGGTGCTTCTTAATATTTGGAGCGGGCACCCCTAAATCGGAGGGGACGCGGCCCTTTTAACGAAAAATATTATTATGCAGAGAGATTTAAATAACAAAAAATGTTGATACAAATTTGAATTGGGATTAATTAACATTACAATTTCAAATTAGAAAGATGATGCTTTTTATTTTGTTATTAAAAACTTAAATTTTATGAAGACACGCTATTCTCCAAATATAAAACTTGGGGAGATTTCTTTTTTTGTAGCTTTCTAGGATTTGCTCATGTGAAAGGACAATATTTTGTGGAAAGTAAGGGCTTACATATATCTTCAGTGAAAAAGTTATAGCAATCGAAAGTTATTGACTTGATTTCCACAAAAACAACATGTTTGCCCTTATGTGTATTAACTGTTTGCATGTAAATGTGCAATTGTGTAGTAAGAGCATGCTTGGTGTGTTTAAATCGAGTTCTATAATTAACTTTTAAGTAACACCTAAAATCACCATTGGTTTGGTGACATTTGCTGGATGATTGAAATACTTTCAAGTAGATGTCAGTTTCATTGAAATGTGTAAAATGTGAATTATGAGCCGAAAATGTGCTTCTTATTGTGGAAATTTCCCCACTCATTTTGGCCAGTATCTTGGTATATGAATTTGAGGATAGTGATTTGACATTTACAGACAGTTCAAAG